>BSBK01013145.1:0-132500 GCA_027943335.1 Chamaecyparis obtusa | reverse complement strand
AAATCTAAGATCAGAAATAGAAAACACAAGAGAAGAACTAAGATCTGAAAAGGAAACCAATCTAAGATTGATGGATGACCTAAACGCTGAAAAACAAATCAATGAAGGAATGATGAAAAGTCAAGAAGACTTGAATCAGCTGTATGAACGAAATCTTCATAGGCAAAAAGGAAAAGCAGGACTTGGATACAAAGAAGAAGGTGAATCCTCTAAGCAAGGTACTCAAAGAAATCAAAAACCTACTTGTAATCATTGTGGTAAAATAGGACATACTTCAAATAAATGTTGGAACAATGAAAAGCAGAATTCAATGCAAAATGTTATAGCTGCAATCAACCCGGTCACAAAGCAAATGAATGCAGGGAAAAACCTAGATTCAGAGGTAATTGTCACAAGTGCAACAAACAAGGTCACAAGACATCCGAGTGCAGATCCAAGACATTTAATCCAGCAGAACAAATTGTGAAAGCAATGTTTGGATGGGACTACAACACCTGGTGTAGATGTCATTACTATGGAGAATATGGACACATTGGCATGAATTGCATAAAACATCATCTAAGGAAAAGAGATACTACCATAAGATGTTTCAAATGCACTAAACTCGGTCACATAGCCAGAAACTGCATGAATGCTAGTGAAATTGAAGAAGGAAAGAAGAATGAAGCAACTAAGGTCAGGAAACAGGTGAGACAAAAATGGATTCCTAAAGCTACCGAGCAATCCAGTCCAAGTAATGGAATGGATGGCTCTACCAACTCAAACTAAATTTCCAAGGAAGCACTGGAACTGTATTCTCATAGATCAATCTCAAGCAGTTCCAGAACCAAAATTAAAAAGAAAAGTCTAAATCAGCATGCAAGATGCAGTGAGAACACAGGGAGGTCGGTATAGTCTTCACCGAGCAAGGTCGGTATAGTCTTCACCGAGCAAGGTCGGTACCTGTCTTTACCGAGCGAGGGTCGGAGCAGTATGAATTCTCGAGTTCACTGAGCTGCGAAGTCTTTTCCGAGCAATTAATTCTTAGTGGGTGACAGTCTGTCAGAATTCCTACCCTAATTTGAAATGAGCATTAATGACAAAATTGTAAACAAAAAGCAAGTAATCGAACTCATTCTTCACCGCGAATCTTTAGCACTTTGAGAGCAGAAAATTTCAAGGGCAACCCGGCGATTCAATACTTTTGCGAAAGGAATTTTCTATGAGCTACCATGGCATCATCCAGCACTTCAGCGAAGAAAGGATCTGATATGCTAGTCCAAGGGGAGTGGAAAGCACCAGATTTTAAGATCGTGCCCGTAATTGCAGCAGCCCTAGATCCGAACGGAGCTCAATCTCAGATTCCTCCTAAGGTACTGCTTATTAACGATATCCGCAATCATTTTAACTATTCAATTCAAGAATGGGAAATCTAGAACTAGACATTGTGCGTGAGGAACTATGTGTGGATGGTATTTTGAAACCCGAGCACAAACATCTGGAAGATAAGGGTTTAGTTCACATTGCACATCTTCCTCGAAACTTTCGAGATAAATGGGTTAGGTACATTCTCAGCCGAGTACACGATGGCAAGATTTGGCTTGAGCAACCTATTGAGATCACAAAGAAAATGATTCAACAAGTCACCGGTCTTCCCATGTTGAACAAAGCTAAAACTACCAAAACCCTAGGTCGGAAGGAACTAGAGAAGAAAACCCTAGCCGAGTGGGATGGTAGAGGCATGAAAGTTAGCAGCATTACCGATGCTGAACTGAAGTTTGGTACACATATCATTGCCCACAAGATTTACAGTTCTAGTCGACAGAACAGTGTCTCCTGTGAAGCTGTTGACCTAGCATACAAAGTGGTCAAAAACAACTTAACATTTGACCTAGCAGACTTATTGTTGAAACAGTTTAACAAGAACATGGAAAGCATCAAAACTTCCAAAAACAATCCATGTAAGTTTGGATCCTTGTTGGTCTGTTTATTCTTCTATGTTCAGAAATTCTTCCCTTCTAAAGGAAAAGTTGTATGGAGAAAAGATGTGCCAGTACTCTATGAAATAAATGAATACATCACAAAAATGGGTGAAAACTTTGAAAGCATTATGGATAATTATTTTGAGTCTTTCAAAGAGAAAATGAATGACAGATTCCGGATTCCACAGAAGTTGGTGGAAGATTACAAAGATGACATCTGTTTTATGGTAGATTGTGATAATGTGTATATTCAAGTAGTTAAACCAAGAACTGTATATGTAAAACCTCTTTCTTATGAGGTAAATATTGATGAAACCAAGAATATCATTGAAGCTCTTCTAAATCAGCCTGTCAATCCCAAAGCTCCATATTTTGGAACATATGATGAAGCTAAGGTGAGAATTGAACTAAGCATAAAGCTTCCACAGGCGGTAAACAAAGGAAAGAAGAGGATAGCCAAAATGCAAATGATAACCGAGGACAAAGAAGAAATATGAAAAAGAAGAGGAAAAGGATGAGAAAATAGAGGAACCAGAACCTGCAAAGAAGAAAGGAAAAGTTTTCATCACTAAGGCATCTGTGCCTCCCACTGCTGTGTTTACAAGGAGAAATAAAAAAGGCAAGGCAGACAAGGCATAAAAGGCAGATAAAGACATAGTATTCAAAAGGCCTCCTCTAAGCCTTCAAGAAAAGCTCAAACTCTTTAGAGATGGATCAGGGATCTGGAGTAAGTAACATAAAATCCTTGAGATATGAAACCAGATCGGAAGCAGAATAGAAGGAAATAGAAGATGCTGTTGTTGAGAAGATGGGACAGTGGAAATACTCTCCTGAAGAAATTACCCCACAGATTCCAGCAGTTCTATTGAATCCAATAAAAATGAGATGGAGCAATGCAAGGCAAACTGTGATAGACATATTTGATCAAAACCTGAGACAGTTGATGCCGAGCTTGAATAATGATGAAGTAAAGAAGGCATTAAAAGAAAATGAAAATAAGATGACATTGAAGTTCAATACTTGTTTGATTTTGATCAACAATATTGAATCGGTTGTGAAGGCTGCAAAAGCCACATGGAAGAACATATACCACCTTCACCAACCGAGCATTGAAACTGTAATAATAAAAGATATTGAAGATGACAGCGATGAACAAGAAGAAGACACTGAGGTAGATGATACTGTAAGGATAGTAGCAGAAGTCATTGCATCCCTTCCTACCTCTCCAGTGAAAATCTCTACATCCAGCCCAGAGACACCTTCTAGCATGGTTGTGACAACTTCCACATTTGTCCAATCATCCCTAGCAACATCAGAGGCAGCTACCATTTCTTCTACCGAGCTGCAGTCTCCTGTACCATCAAGTTTTCCACCAGTAAGTTTTCCAGCTTTTGAATCTTCAAGTGTAAATATTTTAAGTTCTCCAGTAGAAAGTATACCAGTATCAATAGCCAGCCCTACTTTATCTACTGTCACTACTACAAAAGCATTAAGTATAGATAAGCCTAAAGCTCTACCGAGTATAAAATTTTTGGGTAAAAATGTAGTTGAGGATATAGACCTAGATGAAGAGATAGAGATTCCTACATTAGATTTTGCAAATCTCTCAGCAGACCAGATGCAGAATATAGGTGAGATCCTCCAAAGGAAAGCAAAACAAAAGAAGCTTAAAGAGGAGAGAGACAAGGAGTATCAAATCATCAAGGATGCTAAGGACATTTTGTCTGATGCATTAGGCATTAAAGTAGACTCCTCCCAGCATGTTTTGTTACAATTAGCAGAAGCAGTTGAGAAATACAATGAGGACTCATCCGGGACAGAAAAGTTAGTTGAAAGAGCTGAGAAGAGATTCAACAATAAAGTGCTTGAGCACATTGCTCAGCACATAGCTATTAACCAAGTGGAATTGTCTTCAGTTTTGTCTAACATAGAATCTATCTATTCGAATGCTACCTCTCTTTTGGCCAGACTATGCAATTTTGCCGAGTTCACAAAGGATGTTAAAGATAAAATGAATAAAATGGATGAGGATATGAAGATTAGCATACAGAAGCTGCAACTTGAACCAAGTTCAAGCTCTGCTCATCACATGAAAATTTCACACCTATCTAATATGCAGTCTGATCTACTGAAAGAAGACTCAAGGATCCGGTCCACACTGCTAGACATCCAACACATGATCCTTCCCATCATGAATACAATGTATAAGCACATTGAACATTCCAGAACATTGATTCATGACAATCAGTTCTCTATAGCAGATCACATGATTGAACTCTCTGCAGAAGTCCAAATTGCTATACAAACATGTAAGATCCTGCAAGAAAGTTGGGACAGAAACCTGGCACTAATAATGAAGGTACATTCTGATTTCTTATCAAATTTTGGATTCTCTCTGTAAATAACTTGTATAAGAACCTTTGGCATTATCGTCAAAAAGGGGGAGATATGTATAGAAGGAGAGATATGTATACAGTTATAGATTTTGTATAAGGAACAGTTAGCACATTGAAAGGGGGAGACAATGTATAAAGCCCTATAACAAAGACAAATTTTGAAAAATCAAAATAAAACTCAGCATGATTCGTGTATATAAAATTTTGGCCAATAAGCGTTTTTGTCACTAATGCCAAAGGGGGAGATTGTTGGCATTAAGCAGAATTGCCACTAGTGACAACACTTATTTGCATTCTGGATACAAACCGAGTAGATAGTGCAAACTGAGCAGACAGTGCAAACCAAGCAGACAGTGCAAACCGAGCAGACAGTGCAAACCGAGAAGACAGTACAAACCGAGCAGACAGTGCAAACCGAGCAGACAGTGCAAACCGAGTAGACAGTGCAAACCGAGCAGACAGTGCAAACCGAGCAGACAGTGCAAACCGAGCAAGTTAGTACAAATCGATCAGGATAATGTAAACCGAGTAACATCTTGTCTACCGAGTCACCAGTACTTACCGAGTTCAATACCTACCGAGTGATCAGTATGAACCGTGTCTTCACTTCTACCGAGTGCATGACGATGCCGAGTAATGCAGTGGACGCCGAGTATCAGAAAGTCACCGAGTCAGTTTGAAGGAACCGTGTAACTACTTGGGCCGACTTAGTAGCACTTATGTTTATTTGTCAAGCTGACTGTGTAATTGTAATTGCAATTAATTGTTTAAGACCTGTATATAAGCAATGTTGTAAAAAAGATGAAATGTATGAAGTAGAATACATATGAAAGAAAAAGAAAGGCAGAAATAAGCGAATTGCAGAAGGCTTCGGAAGTATAAGGTACAGCAAAGACAAATTCATCACAGAAGGTGATCAGTACATCAGAGAATCTCAATCAGCAATCCAGTTGCAAATCAGAGATCTACTGTTTCATTCTAACAGGTGAATCAGTACTAAATCCTTTAACCGGGTAGACTTAACAGTCTTTGTAAAAATCTCTTTACCGAGTGCATACTTCATTGTATGTTTGTAAATCCTTTAACAGGGTTGATTTAGCAATCCTTATTGCTCCTAACAGGGCAGATCATCAGAAGTGATCAAATTGTAAGCCTTAACCGGCCAACTTTATTCTGCAGTATTAAAGCTTTGTGGGTTTCATCCCCACCCCAGTTTTACTTTCTTTTGGAAGGTTTCTGGGTAACCAAATCTATGTGTCATTATTGTGAATACTTTTAAGTTTCATGCTTTCTGTATGCAAAGGTTCAAAAGTAAAATACATGTTAAAATTAGAAGAAAATTTGGAGTTACTGATTCACCCCTCCCCTCTCAGTAACTTGGTTAATTCCTGAATATTTCCAACACCATGTCACTATCAATGTGTCTTCAACTTCCCTTTAACTGTGCAAAACTAGATTCAATGCCGATTAGGAGATATCATCCAATTTCCACAAACCACTACTCAAGAACACTGCCTGAATATTGCTTCCACCAAAATGATCATAACTTCCATGAATAAATGAATTACTATCTGTGCTCTTAACCATAGACATATAACATATCAAAGAGTAAATCCTCAACATCGCATAGCTCCAACTATAATAACCCACGTACGCTAATCCAAACTCTATCTTCTTCTCTGCAAGTCTTTGGTAAATCATTGTGTTGACATCAATGACAATCATAGTCACGAATGCAACAAAAACTACTATAGAATGGCTACCAAACATTTAGCATTCATTTCTAACACACACACACACACACACACACACACACACACACACACACACACACACACACACACACACACACACACACACACACACATAGTAAATAAATAAAAATGTGAAGGTGGGAGTGATAACAAAGTGTAAGGATGTAAATATGTGATGGAAAATGTTATGGACATACAAACTAAATAAAAAAAGAATACTTATCTTTAAAGGAGGGTGATTTGGAAATCACTATTTTCTGATGTTTGTGTTCAGTTTCGGGAAATTCTACAACTTGCTCCACACTAGAAATGCTGAGACAGAGAAAACCTAAAAAAATTTGGTCTTTTGGAGTCAAGTCAACTTTGACCTCAGAATCAGGGCAAAATCTTATTCCCACTGAAGGTCGACCTTGACCTGAAATAGCTCCAACAAAAATTCTATTCGTGGATCTCAGAAGTTCGCTGAAAAGGGTATCTAGATCTGAACTGCAATTCAATGTCTTGTACCTGTACCTAGAAGAAATATGGTTTTTTTTTTTAGATGAGGGGTTTTCCTTAGTCAAACCTCAGTTTGGAATCAACCTTAATAATGGAATTGAAATAGAGAATGCTAGAAAGTAGTAGAAGCAGATCTAACAATGAAGCTATGATATTCAATATATATGCAATTGTATTTCAAATGTAAACAAGTATGTTGATATGAAATCTTGAACACAACATTAACAAATGTAATTCAAAACCTCCATGATTGTATGCTTGGAATCCACCTTGAGGGAAGAATAAATGAATCTTGAAGATGAACAAAGGATCTTGACAGAAGATCACACCACCATGATGGATAGGTCTATGGTTTGAATGATGAATCTTGAATGCTTGAACCAAATCCCTTCAAAGGCTTGAATGCTTGAATCCTTGATCTTCAATGGAGAACTTGAATGCTTGAATAGGATGATGGGTTGAATGTTTCCTTGCATGAAAATTCTTTCTTGAGTGCTTGAGGAAGTATGAAAAGAGATGGAATTACTTGATTGTAGATGTGAAAATGAGAGGCGAATGCTTCCTTTTATAGCGATCTAGGATTCAAACTTCTAGAGAGGATGTAATTGGAGAATTAAATCCTAATTAACCTTAATCCATAGAAACAGACCTAAATTAAATATAATTTAAGATTTTACCATTTTTAAATCTGAAACAATTAACCTGGAAGTGGAAAAATAAAACTTTTTGAAGCCTGATATCGTAAAACCTTTGGAACTTGAAAATTGGACCTAGGGTCAAGGTCAAGGTCAACTATAACCTAGGTCATGGTCTAGGTTGACTCTTCCCTAAGTCAGGGTCAAGGTCAACCTTGACCCATGAGGTCAACCTTGACCCTGAGGTCACAAATCTCAAATACTCAGGACCAAGTGGCAGAAAAAGGTTGGAAATAGGTGGTGAGAGAAGTAGAATTGGGGGAAAAAGCTAGATCCATGCAAACACCTATTCAAGGATCTTGACATGACCCCTGACCACTTACTTGGAGGGCTAAACATTCTTAAAATGGAAGTTATTCCTATTTAAGATGATACATTAAACCCCCACTTTAGAAAGAGTACAGATTCAATGCAAACTCTTGGTAAAGGAGAAGAAAGAAGAGAGCCAAGTGGATTCACAATGAGATAAAGTAACACTTAGCTTAAGGAAACAAGCCCCCAGGCTAAAAGATTCTAACTCAACACACATGCACAAGGGTGCAAAAACATAGAAAGAGGGGTCAGTACTAAAACAAACCCAAATCAACTAGTAAAGGAAACCTTGCTAAGAAAGATTTCCTATACTAATATCATATTTGGAAAGCTATCATAAAAGTATAAATGATTACATAAGAAAGACAAGAGCAACACTATAAATAACATATCTTCATGATTTGGTCCTACTAGCATGAAAGAGAAAAGAGAAAGTGATTACCTCACGTAGTAAGATGCCCACCTTGCTGTGAATCACCAAGGAGGGAGAGCCAAACAGATGGCCAAACTTGATAGTTCACCCATAAACTACGCTTTGTAATTGTGATGCATCTTCTGATGGCTTCTTTAATATCCATAGATCCACCTTCTTGCATCACTATGAATATGAAATGTGTGTCTCCTAAGGATTTAGCAACTTATGTGTGTTACCTTCAGAAGATTTAGCATATTGAAAAAAAATGTGTGTCTCTTCAGGATTAAGCAACTTATGTGCATTACCTTCAGAGGATTTAGCATATTGAAAATTGAAAACTGCATGTGTCTTCAGGATTTAGCAACTTATGTGCATTACCTTCAGAGGATTTAGCATATTGAAAATTTAAAAATGCTTGTCTCTTCAGGATTTAGAAACTTATGTGTGTTACCTTAAGAGGATTTAGCATATAAATGAAAAACTATAGTACAAGGGAGACCCTATATATGCCCCACTCCTTATTGTGGTTGTCTACTAGACATGATAAGGAAGAGGAAGAGGATTCCTACTTCACAATCTAAGAAGATATCATGTTTACACTAATGTATACTACATTCCTATTGAAGGGTATTAACCCCTACATCCAAGAGTATAGATAATTGTGAAAAGGATATGTCACTTATGGAAAAAATATCCTCATAGATAGAGATCTTATCAACAAGACCCCCACCATAGAGGAGTGCTTTTAGATAAAATATCATCTTTCAAAGATAAATCAAGCAGGAACAAAGATTCAATCATCAAGCCCCTTGCAACCAAGAGGAAGAGTAATCTTTGAAATGAGGGAAACAACTCTAATCACTAGAGAAAGGGAAAGAGTTTATAATGAACATAATTTTCAAAATAGAGAAGAGGTGATGACCTAGGACAACAACTTATCATATAAAAAGGATACCCATAGTCAAAAAATAAGTCAGTATAATGAAATAATGTTGCCAAATAAACAAATGCCACTAAGCGAAGGAAATGAGGTCCCTAGACAAAGAGAAAGAAAGAAGAACCTTTCCCTCTAGGGATGAAAGAAAGGGATACCTTTGCAAAACAAATGTCTTAGAAAGGATATCTTGAATATAGAATCTATGGATGATTATAAACATAATACATGACCATAGAGAGAGAGGATAAAAAGAATACCAATTAAGCTCAAGACACAATATATGCTAAAACCCTAACGGATCCTAGGAGATTGGATGGAAATACACCTCTTATCCCCCAGTCTAGAGACACGAGGAAAAAAAATCTATATTATATCAGAATGAGGGGTATCTCCTATATCAAAATTATGAAGGAATTGTAAAACTGAACGAGAGTGAGATATTATTCCTAAAGCAGCTCTTTCCCTAAAATATAACTTGAAATGCTTATAATCAACAAGTAAATATGTATTACTACAATAAAAAGGACATTTGTACTTGGATAAAGCATCTTTTGACATAGGTTTAAAGATTTCCTTTTTGGAATTTATTAACTGAACATACATCTTCTTAGCTACATCTTGATGAATATTAGGGTTATCTAAGGTAGGTGTAGGAAGAAGAGGAGGATGAAAAATCCACATCAACCACCTTGATTTGAGATTGTGAACAACTAACACCACACATATCCTATTTAGGGGGTATATGAATTGGATACTTAATACCATGCTCATTAACTCCATGCCCTAAACCTCTATAACCTTATTTAGTCATCATATTGAATCTTGTAGTGTATATATTATGTAAAGCTTCTATAGGAGGTGATTGTTTATCATGCTCATGAGTAAAGGTTGTATAAGGTGGAATAATAGGTTTTGAAGAAGTTTATTTACCCTTTCCTTTAATATCATCATGAATCGGAGGAGAAGGTAAATCAAAGAAGTCTTGCACATCTGCATCCTAAACTATATCTTGAATCTCATCATATTTATGGGAAGAACTAGGATTAACAAATGGAGAATTAGGCATCCGATTAGGAATAGGAAGGTTAGGAATCAATTTAGGAATGATAGGATTATGATTAAGAAGATTAGGAATCATTTTAGGAATGATAGGATTAGAATTAGGAAGATTAGGAAATGGTGTATCATCTACCAAATTATTTACATAATCCAAAAGAGTAATAAGTCTACCACATGAATCTTTAATGAAAGTTTTGAAAGTAGGAAGACTAGTAGTAGTCAATTTCACAAAAGCATAGGTGAGTACAAAATAAGGGTCATCAACATAATGAAGTGAATGATACTCTCATAAATGTCATAGGTATGGTAGAGAGATGCTAAAAGAAGGGTAATAAACAACATAATCACACACCAAAGCATCTTAACAATCTTCATAGTAAATGAAATGCAAGAAATATTTTTAGATTTTGTTGAATATATAGATTTTTTTGTATTTTTGAATTAAAATGCAAGATCATAAAAGAAATCTAATCTTGATAAAAGAAAAGAAAAGACCTAACACCAAAAAGAAGGAATTATCTAACACAATAGGGCATCTAAATCCACAAAAGATAGGGGGTAAGTTTTTCGGGCTCACCAAAATGTAAATGGTGGTGAACACACAAGATAATATAACAAACACAATAGGGCATCTAATTACACAAAAGAAAATGGTAAGATTTTTGGGTTCACCAAAATGTAAAGTAATGGTAAAAACACAAGATAATATAACAAACACAATAGGGAATATAAATCCACAAAAGAAAGGGGTAAGCTCTCCGGGTTCACCAAAAATGTAAAGGATAAAAATGTGAAGGTGGGCATGGTAACAAAGTGTAAGGATGTAAATCTATGATGGAAAATGTTATGGACATACAAACTAAATAAAACACGAATACTTATCTTGAAAGGAGGCTGATGTGAAAATCACTATTTTCTGATGTCTATGTTCAGTTTCAAGAGATTCTACAACCTACTCCGAACTAGAAATGCCGAGGCAAAGAAAACCTAGAAAACTTTTGTCTTTTGGAGTTAGGTCAACCTTGACTTTAGAATGGGGGCACAATCTTACCCCCCACTAAAGGTCAACCTTGACTTGAAACAACTCTGACATAAATTCTGTTTGTGGATCTCAGAAGTTCGCCAAAAAGGGTATCCAGATCTAAACTAAAATTGGTTGTCCTATACTTGTACTTGCAAGAAAAATGGTTTTTTGTTTGAATGAGGGTTTTGCTTTATTCAAAACCCAGTTTGGAATCAAACTTAATAATGGAATTGAAATAGAGAATGCTCACGAGTAGTAGAAGTAGATCTAACAATGAAGTTATGATATTCAATAAATATGCAATTGTATTTCAAATGTAAACAATTATATTGATATGAAATCTTAAACACAACATTAAGAAATGGAATTCAAAACCTCCATGATTGTATGCTTGGAATCCACCTTGAGGGAATAATAAATGAATCTTGAAGTTGAACAAAGGATCTTGAAGGAAGATCACACCACCATGATGGATCAATCTAGGGTTTGAATGATTAATCTTGAATCCTTGAACTAAATCCCTTCAAAGGCTTGAATTCTTGAATCCTTGATCTTCAATGGAGAACTTGAATGCTTGAATAAGATGATGGCTTGAATGTTTCCTTGATTGAAAATGCTTTCTTGAGTGCTTGAGGAATTATGAAAAGAGATGGAATTGCTTGATTATAGATGTGAAAATGAGAGGGGAAGGGTTCCTTTTATAGTGATCTAGGGCACAAACTTCTAGAGAGGCCAACATTGGAGAATTAAATATGAATTAACCTTAAACCCTAGAAATGGACCTAGATTAAATGCAATTTAAGATTTTACCATTCTGAAATTTGAAACATCCGACCCGGAAGCAGGAAAATAAAACTTTCTGAAGCCAGATATCCTGAAACCTCTGAAACTTGAAAATTGGTCCCAAGGTTAGGGTTGAGGTCAACCTTGATCTAGGAGGTCGACCTTGAACTTGAGGTCACAGATCTCAAATTGTCAAAACTAGGTGCCAAAAAAAGGCTAGAAATAGGTGGAGAGAGAAGAAGAATAGTGGGAAAAAGCTAGATCCATGCAAAGACCTATTCAAGGCACTTGACATGAAGCCATACCACCTACTTAGAGGGATAAACTTTCTTAACATGGAATTGCTTCCATTTTAAGATGATATATATATATATATATATATATATATATATATATATATATATATATATATATATATATATATATATATATATATATATATATATATATATATATATATATATATATATATATAAAATCTATGAAGGGATTCTCTTTGTTATCTTACGCTTGGGGGTAAAGGTCATTTCTACATTCATTTTCTCTTTGTCTAAGGATCTACTTTCCTTAGTACAATGGCATGTGTTTATTATGTGGCATTTCCTTTCCTATAAGGAACTGTTGTCTTTCTCATGACTCTCTCACACATAGAAGAGGTGCATGTCCTTGATCATAAACTCTTCTTTATTGGGAAACCTATGTTCATTATAAAAAATTTCCCTTACTACGTGACTTAAAGTTTGACATCCTCCAAGATCCCTATCCCACCTATACACATGGGACTGAATAGGTGCTTTCTTATTCTTCTTCTCCTTATTTATATTGAAGTTGTTATCTTTATTCATGATACTCCTCTTGACGGTAGATGTCTTTCCAGTAATATCTCTTCCTTTCAAGGGTCTCTTCTCTTCTCATAATATCTATATTCTTAGCTTACAAGATTCAACACTCTTTCCATCCTAGGGAAATGTATTTCTCATTTTTACATTTTCCACTCTCTAGCGGGTATTAGTGATACTTCTCCATTCTAGGGAAATGCACATACGTAATGCACAAACACATGTTCACTTCATGATGATACAAAGGAATTGATCCACAAAGGAGGCACACACACATACATGCATGAAAAAGCCACCAATGGTCACATAGGATTGACTCCTGGCCTCACGAACCCAATAGACCATTTGAACCTACCTTTTTCTTTATTTTTCAAGATTGAATATCGAGCACACAAACCCTCTAGACCATTTGATCCTACCTTTTTATTTATTTTTAGGATTTACTATCAGGCACACAAACATGTTAGACTATTCAATCCTATCTTATTGTGATTCATTGTAAGTCACACAAACCTTATTGTGGAAGATTATCACATTCTCTTGCTCTTTCTCTTTTTATGCTTTCATGTAGCATGATGGAATCATGAAGGATGATTCCTTTTTGGTTCTCTTGATTTTCCTTTTTGATCCCTTATTCTTTGTAATAGCCTTCCAAATATGATACTAGTGGGTGAGACATTTCTTCAACTCAGGTATATTTCACTAATTGATTTGGGTTTTTGTAGTAACTTGTTTTGAGTCCTTTAGTTTTTGGTTTATCTCTCTTTTTTCCCTCACTTTTTTTTGTACTATTATGCATGGGAATGGAGTTAGAATCTTGGGTTTGGGGGATTATGTCATTAAACTTGGTCATGTTATATCTCATTGTGATATTGCCTCTATTTTCCTTCTTCCTTTACCTAGAGTATGACTTGCCTCATACTCCCGCTAAAGTGGGGGCTAAATATACCATCTTAAAATGGACACACTTTATTTTGAGACTTTTAAGCCCTCCTTAGCATACTCTCTCTCTCTCTCTCTCTCTCTCTCTCTCTCTCTCTCTCTCTCTCTCTCTCTCTCTCTCTCTCTCTCTCTCTCTCTCTCTCTCTCTCACTCACTCATACACACACACTCACACACATGCACATGCACACATACACATGCACATATTTCTAGGTCATTTCTCATTTTTTGGGATGGTCCTTTAGGTTTTATTTTATCACCATTTTGGCCATATCTTCCAGTAGATTCATTATCTCCTAATTCTTTCTACACTCCCTCCGAGGCCTCTAGTGCTCCATTTTGGAATCCCTCTAGGGAATAGGTCAAAATAGTTGACTTATTCCCATAGAAGAGGTCAATCGGGTTGACCTTCTCCCCGAGGGATTTTAGGTATGGGGCTCAAAGTGTCTCAAGTTTTTTGATTAATTTATTTTATTTCTAGGATGACCTTCTTTGTTTTCCATCCTGAAAACTAGTATATAAGGATGCTTGGGAATTTAATTTTCACATGAGATCATCATAAATCAAGCTACATCCTCATTCTACATGGGATTAAGAGCAAGCATTTCATTCTTGCATCAAACTTTTTCCTTCAAGGTGGTAGTGGAGTTTGGATTCTACTGTGGAGATCCATCATCATTGAAGTCCTTTCACACTTCACCATGTCATGTCACACATATTCCTATACGTGAGGTTTTGAATTCTTTTGATTTCCTTTTGGTTTCTTTGAGTCAAGGCTATTACATTAGCATACTTGATCACATATCAAATTGAATTGCATCTACAAAGGTAATTGTTTCTTACATTTGATATATTAATTCCTACTACATATTAGAATTTAATCTATAATTACATTTACATTTCAATTCAATTGTGATTCCTCAATCTAGTGCTTGATGAAGGAAAGCCCTTATCCACCCCAACCCCCAAAATAGGTGGTTTTTTGTATGCAGGAGTAGGATCTCAGAATTGCAAGTATAGATTAGGAAGTTGCAGACAAAGATCTATCAGAAAAATATTGGTCAACTTCAAAAAAGTGTCTAAGGAACATGATGACTTGGTCAACCTATTTTTGAAAATGGTAACATGGTCGACCTATTCACGATAGCTTGAGATTTTCAACAGTTTTTTGGTTTTCAACTGCGATCACAAATCTGTAGTAAAAAAATTAGCTACAAGTCTAGAAGAATAGTTTTCAGAGTAGAAAAGCATATTCCCCTTCACACTTCAAGGTGAATACCTCATTCTTTATTTCACATATTAGTTTAGATCTATTTTCACATCTTAATTGGGCTGATTGCTTACGTTTGACACCTAGATCTCTATTGCTTATCTTGCTAAATCAATTAGTTGAATTTTACAACTACATTTACACAACCTTAATCAAATCATAGATTGCATGAAAGAAGAATTTATCGTTTACATTCCTTAGTATAATTTGGGTTTAGAATTAGCATCCCCTCATCTTCTTGGGTTTTTCTAATCTAACTTAGGTTATATTGAGAGTTATGCCTAGAAGCCCCACTTTTTCTTGTATAGAATGTTCTGAAAATGTGGAGGTCTTATATTTATATATCCTATTGTACTTCTCCACTTTTTTCCTAAACACATGTAAATCATTCTTGTGTTTTTATGGGAAACTTATTCCAATTGAGGAAAATAACTCACAAGTCTCCTTGTGTTCATTAACCTCTATAGAATTCTTTATGTAGAAAAATGTAATGATAATTAAACAATCTTGTTATGTTTTCCAAGTTTCTAATATATTATAAATAATTTTCAAAATTATTTTACTAGAATTTAATTAATCATGATTATAATAGAATCGATGAATCATGGCATAGCTCACTTTTTTTTTAGAGAAAATGGAACAAATCAATATCCATATAGAATTGGAGCCAAAATGAAGCAAGATAAATTTTTTGATATCTTAGCGTATATAAGTGATGCTAAACATGTGGATGATTAAAAGATATCACACATATAGCATAAGACATTAAAATGCATATTAAAGATGGTGTTAGATTATCAAAATTATGAAATGGACTATAAATGACATAAGTTTTAAGTTAGCTTCATTTGAAGTAAGAAGAAAAATCTATGATTTTAGAGGATTAGGTTATAGAGGTAAAAATTATTTTTATATTTAATTATTGTATTTGTTTTCCACTTATTCCATGAAAAGTGGATGAGCATTTATATCAACCAAAATAATTTTTTATTCTCATAAAACTTTCATTGTAAAAAAATCAAGTTATTCATGCTGATTATGTAACACCTCACTAGGGAACCCAAGAGGAAAACTCAAGAAATAAGGTAAATAAAGATAATTTATTTTTCAAAACATGAAAGATTACTAAGATATGAATATTTTTGTAAATAATATGAACCAATATAAGATTCATTTATTAAATGTCGTATAGAAGCTAACATAAGATCAGATAAAAAGTTCCTCTCAGGTTCCCTCACATCACTACTACTAACATATAACAAAAATAATTAAATCATATAACCATCCATTATGTCAAGGAATATGATATAATATGAATAAATTCATTTAATCCTTACCCTCAAGATAGATGATAATAAACATGTCAAAATCATCATTTATTCACTTCTATTACTAAATTACATAATATCAATGATACAAGTTTACATTAAAAATTAAAAAGATCTCCTCAAGGAGAATACATCAATACAATAGTAAGAAGTCATGTATCATGATCCAATCGATAATGGTGGTCATCGGGAAATATAAAACATGGAACTTTGGAGAAGAAGATTCAAGTTACCCAGTAGGCTTAATGAACAAGACAATGAACTCAGTGGGAAAAATACTTTCCATTATGTAGGTAAACAGATTGTTCTTTTTGAATTTAACTCTTTATTTTCCCAAAATATCCTTAAGAAACAATGTGAGTATGAATAGGTGGAAAGTTGATAACTATTCAACTAACTTCCCTCTGAATTTTAATAGGTACATCTCCCTTATGTAAAGATATGTAGTGAATTTTGTTTGTCCTAATTCATAATGGGGTATGTTCTTGACCAGAGAACATTAGAGGTTACCAAATTAGCCCTTAGTGAGAAACTAATCCAGACAATGAATTTGATTCTAAACTCTAACCAACTTTGGGATCTCATAATACTTATGAATTCGCACCAGTGGGAATGCAACGGTGAATCCTACTTGAATGAATAAAATGCAATAAAAAAACATAGACAAATCTAATCTAAATAGGACACATGTGTATTCTCCCAACCTTCATGTAATGCTCTAATTAATATCGATTAGCTCCACTAAAGAAGAGAAACATAACTCTGTCTATTTACTAATTTTAAACCAGCTTAAGGAAAATAAACATTCAAACTTATAAATGCATGGAATAGTAAATAAATGGCATAAAACACATTCCAAATTGACTCCGTAACAAGATGTATTTCACACCCAAAATTAGTAGATATTTTCATTGATTTTTTGAGTGTTACATATAGGCTTCAAGAGTTAAGCCGTTACAAAATCAACTGTATCAATTCATATTCTACAAATTCAATAGATGACAAGTGGCCATTTACTGACTATATAATGTACATTGAAAAGAAGAGGAGAAAGCTATATTCTCTTTTTTGGCTTCTTCACCTTCTCCAACTTAGCCTTATGAGCTTTGGCGGCAGCATGAATCAGAATCATCCATTCAGAATCTGGGTTGTACACATTTTTCAATCTTATGAGCTAGTGGGCATGATCTTTCTCTATGAATTTGGTAGCATCCTTTTGGGGTTGTGTCTTCTCCATGGCTTTGTGTATACATCCACCAAGTTGCTGAAGATCAAGTATTCTGTCAAGGTGAGACCCAGACAATTCTATGAGATGGTCCAAGTAGTCAGAGAATGACTTCTTCATATTGGTTATACCAATTGGGCTCTTTTCATCTCCGCTAGCTTGAGGCTCAGAGTGAAGACCTGTCAAATATACAAAGATTTTACTTGGCTCTTTGCTCACATTCATTCCCACCTCTACCTTGATTATCATATCCATTTTGAACTCAACCCCTTGGAGCCATTTGATCAAAGGTTCATCTCCTTTCTGCAATATGTAGGCCTTGATTGCATCTTTAGTCTTCATCACAACCAACCAATGTAGTAGCACCATGCACTCTTCAAATCTCAACCTCTTTGTTGTGAGTATCTACATGTGTCCCTTAAGAGAATCCTTCTCTACCTCCAACTACAAAAAGACACTCTAAAGATGCTCAATGGCTACCAGACCTTCAGACTTAAGTCATTCAATCCACCTCCTACCAATGTGCCCAAAATGTCTATCTTCTTGCAATTTGGCAAGTATTGCTTGGTTCTCAGCTACAGTAGGATCAAATGTTGTTAGGAAACTGGGTAGGCTTGCCACATGAGTGACCAACTACATAATAAAGTTAGTCATTTCTTTAATATCTATCTTGATTCAAGTCTTGGTGACTTTGAGTTCTTTGAGCTTTTCCTCGATCAAGACGTTACTAAACTTCCACAAGTCTACTTTTGTATCATGGTGGGAAAGCCCAATGTCTAAGGACTTGAGTGAAAATTCTAAAGCAATAAGATCTTCAATTCTATCATCCTTCAATGGCTTGGCTATTTCTATCATCAAGTGCCTTGTGTCTGGATCTTGACCAAGAGTGGTCAGAGTCCTAGTATTCTTAGCCTTGCTTATGGCTGAACTTGACTGCATTGCTTGTGAGAACATCTCACCACTAGGAGCACCTTGCTCAACCCTTTTTATTTTCCATTGTAGAGTATTCTTGAGCCATGATTCTACACTTGTAACTTTTGTTTCAGAAATTAAATCTTCCACAAATAATTTCCTGAGAATAGGAGGGGAAGATTTAGGCTTGGAAACAAAAATATTAACCTGCATAGAAGAAATGCTCTTTTCCTTTTGAGGAGACCCAAAATGCTCATCTGTGTCATTAGTTTATGAACTTCTACTATCATCACCAACCTCAAAAATGGTAGGAGCCTCTTGAGTAGGAGTGTCACCTTCTATCTCAACAATTCACCCTTGTGCTTGCTAATCTAGTTTTGTGGCCCCAATAGGTTCTTCTGCTAGCTTGTCAGATTTCTCAACTTTGGCCTCTTCATTTTAATCGATGATTAGAGATGAGCCTACTTCATAAGTATTCTCAAGTGGGATCTTTTTTTCAGGTGGTTCATCATCCCCACCTATTGGTTGGGTTGGTCCTTTGGCCATAGATGATGTTGGCACAGAGGAGGATGTGGGAGCACTCGCCAGCTCGATTGGAGGAACTTTTTGAGGAGTATGCTTCCTAGATCTCTTTCTCCTTCCCATCATCCACTAAACCCACTTATAGATTCTCTTAATGACTTTAGCCATTAAGGTCTCTAAATCTGCTATAGCTTGACCTTGAACTGGTCCAGAGGTCATAGGATAAGGCTTGATCTGATCTTTCTATGTGTTAGTATACATATGTTTTCCATCATCAAAAATTCCTTCAACACTAATGTTGACATTGAACAACTTGATTTTTTCAATAGTCAATCTGGAGTAAAACCTCTCTGGTCTTTCTAACTCATCCTTACAGTTTGCCTAATAATTTTTGATTTCAGGGATGTGCTTGACCATAGTGCCAATCTAGAGCTGATTCTTGGCATAAATTAATAGATCAAATTGAGGCTTCAAAACTTCATATACCTCCAACTTATATCTTCTCTCGAATGCCTTCATCATGTTCTTAGCATTTGATCTTAGTGTGCAATTGTAAGCTCCAACGGTAACATGGAATTCATAGCCTTTATTCTTAGTTCCTGCACTGATCTAGTTTACTTGTGACATCTACCAGATCACTCCTACGAGAATGATCATGTCATTGAGGTATCTTGGTAGTTTCATGGGAAAATCATCAAAACTTGCAAGACGAAAGTATGAAAAACTAGGAAATTGAGTAAAGAAACTCCCAAATTGGGTGATGAATTCCATGGCCTCTAGCGAGAACCTATGCTCTAGGCATCCTTGCAATTCTCTACACAACCTCATTGTAAATGAGTCATTAACTTTAATGAACTCGGCATAGCTATTTTGTAACTTCAAATGAGGGAAGAAATCATAAATTTTCACATCATCTTCATATTCTTCTAGCCTAGGGAGTCTTGGCCATACTTGCAATGTAGCTAAAACATAGATTAAATAGGAAGACATATAAAATTTATTCTAGTATTTGGTGATACTCAAGGCATTGGATAGATTTTCACTTATCACTTGAGCCCATTCTATATAATGATGCTCAACACATATTACTTGGACCAAGAAGAAGTAGTGCTCTATGTAGTTCAATGCGTCACTTTCACCTTTTATCTTGTGAAGGAGCACCAGGATGTCGATGATCTTGGCCTTTAGATCTGTCCCAAAAAGTGTCTTTGGCACTTTTCCCTTTATTATTTTGGCCTTTTGAAACCACAAATTCATGATCTCTTTCCTCCACCTCATCTTCTTCTCATTATATTCTGAAATTACGATCGAGAAGTTCATATTTGAAAATTCCGCTCGCTCTGGGATACAAAGACTATTTTTCCTATCAATGGAAATGAGTACTGTGTCATCTAGTGGAAAAATCTATTTTGTATCCGGGTTGAATCTGGTTATACATTACTAGATTAGTTCGGGAGCTTGCACTGCAACATGAAATCTAGCAGCTTTGACCAAACCACTACTTTTGAGCTTTTGTGTCATGGGATGGAGATTTTCTTCGTTCAATCTTCTATGTAGATTGCCAAGATTGTAGAATCTGAGGGATGTATCCTTCAAACTATGCCATTCAGATGTAATCCCATTCAACACATTGAAACCC
Source organism: Chamaecyparis obtusa (assembly GCA_027943335.1). Lineage (NCBI taxonomy): Eukaryota > Viridiplantae > Streptophyta > Pinopsida > Cupressales > Cupressaceae > Chamaecyparis > Chamaecyparis obtusa. The sequence continues at coordinate 111,989 of BSBK01013145.1, read as the reverse complement.
ATGAATCTAGTGGCCATAGCTTGTGATTATGCATTTGATTTACTGTCAAGAAGCTTTGGAGAATGCCATAAGATGATTTGTGAAATTGTGGGAAATCAAAGGCGTATGAAAAAGATGTGAATAAATGGTAGTTTTCGCTTGATAGTTTGAGTATTTTATAATAAGTTTTCTTCCTTACTATTACTTTCCATATCTCATGCCACACAGGTGAGAGATTTTTAAAAATATCCGTTAAAGTTGTAATGTTAGGATTTGAATTAAATGCATCTTATTAATAGCCTTAAGAAATCACTTTTACCCATTTAGAGTAGCTGTAACGATGACTTAATTGACATAGTGGATTTTTAATTTTTCTCTTCTCTTAATTCAACGCCTTTGTTAGAAAACTCACTTCAAAGGTAGAAACCTGACTGTGGAGAAGCTAGGGAGTGATTTTCCAAAATTCTGAAACTGATCCATTTCTTTAGCAATTCCTTTTAGATATCAAAGCATGTTGTCTTCATCATAACAGATCATTCAATCCCCATTGATTTATTTTTCTTATTTCTTCACATGTTGTCACTTCTCAGAAACTGACCTTCTTAGGTAATTTTCCAATAAGGGAGAAGCTAAAAACTAGTTCTTTGAAAAAGGTCTCTTACTTTCTTATATTATGAGACCATTTTATCTACTGTAGGGGCTCAATCTCATTTCCTTAAAATCTAGACACTTGGATTTTGGGAATCTATGATACCCTTTCCACTATCCTTCAGAAAACAACTTTTGTAGGAAAAACTCTGCAAATGGGGAAGTTTATTACAACTTCTCTGCCAAGCTACTTTTCTGGACTCAACTCACCCTTAACCCAAGAATCTCAATCTCTAGGCCTTATCTGTGTGCTTGATGATTCATGTGTTCTCTTCCCATAGAAAATTACCTTCATGGGATGGAACCTACCAAGGAGAAGGTAATTTTCAATTTTTTGACAAAGGGGAAAAATGTTATTTTAGAGCTTCACATTCATATGAATACCATTGATCAGAACTAGAAGAAATAGAGTCTTTATTGAATTAGGGACTATAACTTACCCATCCCTAGGATGAAATTAAAAACCACCCTGACTTAAAAGAAGAATGAAGGCATGAAGGGATTATTCAATAAAGACCACCTATCCTAGGGGAATTCTAGACTTAGACTCCAATTTATTACCTCAAAATTCATTACTCAATCTAACACAAGGTATTCACTTTTTTTTTTAAAGGGGGAAGAACAAAAGTGGGGCAACAGCTAGCTCTATCTGGGGACTTGGATATGATCATATCTAAGCAAGGAATCCAAATCTTTGGTTTCACAAATTTAATGAAAAGGTGGCTCACAACAAAACTAAAGGAAAGGAAGGAAATATGAAAGGAAAGACAAAGCGAGGGAAAACTAAACTAGGGAAAATAGAAGGAGGAACTAAATGTAACTATCATACAATACAAGGGTTACCTGCTTTCAATTTGTAATTTGATATAATTTCAAATCTTGACCATTATAGGTCAAGGGTAGTACCTCACCATTTGGATACACCAATTTGAAAGAATTTTTGTCAAAGGCCTGATGGATGATGAATGGTTCTTTCTAGAGTGTCTCAAATTTTCCATGCATTCCTTTAGGTGACCTTCATTTATCCCATAACAGAATTGAATCTCCAACCATGAACTTCCTCGGTCTAGTTTTCTTGTCAAAGAGATTCTTTACCCACATCTGATGTTCCATGATATGATCAAAAATCTTCTCTCATTCTTCCTCAAGTTTATTCATGTACAGAATTCATTTTTCCAACCCATCCTTATAGATGCCATCTTCTACCACTGTTCTCAACTTGTTAGTAGCCAATTCTAGAGGCAGGGAAACACTAGCCTCAACTCCATATACCAGCTCAAAAGGTGAAATACTGATTGTCCTCTTCAGAGTTACTCTGTAAGTCTAGAGTGCTTCATGAATTTTCTTATGCCAAGTCCTTTGGTTATCTAATACAAGTTTTCTCACTATATTTACCAGGTTCTTATTACTTGACTCAGCATGACCATTCCCTTGTGGGAAATAGTCAGACAAATTACTAGCAGTTACATCATACTCAAAATAGAATTTAGTAATTTTAGCTGAAGAAAAGTATGCTGCATTATCCATGACTAGTTTAACGGGCACACCAAATCCTACCATGATGTTTTCCTTTATGAATTCGCAAACTACTTCGAAATTAGTTCTCTTCCTGGCCTTTTCCTACACCCATTTCATAAAATAATTGATTGCAGTGATTATATAAGTCTGACTAGCACTTGATGCAGGATTGATAGGCTCGATAAAATCGAGGCCCCATTTCTGAAAGGGACCTTCTATTATTAATGGTCTGAGAGGAAAGGCTGCTAGTTGAGGTCGACTTGTGAACATCTTACATTTTTCACACTTGGCCACCCAATGATACACATCCTTGAACATTCTTGGCCAATAATAGCATTGCCTCAATATCTTGAATGCAGTTACAGAAGATGAAAAATGCTCACCACAAGCTTTGTCATGGAATGTTTTTAACAATCTCTCCCACTGTTGCTTGTCCACACATCTAAGAAAAGTTCCATCTATAGATCTTTTGTATAATGCCCCTTCCCAAATGACATATTTACTAGCTTTCAACCTCAAGTCACTCCTTTGTTTAACTTTCAATCTTTCAGGGCATTCACCATAAGTCAGGAAATATACAATGTCTTCAAACCATGGATCTTGTAAACTCATTGCTAAAACTAGTTATTCTATTTCAGGCTGATTATCTTCTTCACTTTCTGCAATAGCTTTTCATAATGCATTTCCTTGTACCAATTTAGTTGGCTTAATCTATATATCATATTCTTGTGTTTTAGCTACCCAAGCCCCTTTGTTATTACATCCTACATCTTACTAGGTTAATATACTCTTTACTACAATGTCAGGAACAAACACAATGGCATGAGAATGTAAGATATAACATCTGAAGTTCTTCAAGGCCATCACCACTAAGAAGGCATGTTTCTCAGTATGAAAATATCTTAGCTCATGATTTTTCAGTGGCGTGCTCATAAAGGCAATAGGAGCCTGAACTCCTCTATTTTCTTACATAAGGATAGATGACAATGTATGCTCAGATGTGTAACAATAAATCATGAAATACTTCTTGTACTCTGGGTGACATAAGATGGGAGCGTTGGCTATAGCATCTTTTATATCTTGGAAGGCTCTTTTACTAGGGTCATTCCATTTGAAATTTTGATTACCTTTCATCATGTCCACAATACACTTGGTGATTTTTGAAAAGTTGGGGATGAATCTCCTGAGAAAATTTACTTCACTAAAGAATTACTTCACTACAATTTTACTTACAAGTAAACTTAGCCTATGAATGGAATTGAATTGCTCTAGGTTTGATCCTGATACCTTCTTGTGATACAATATGACCTAGTAGTTTTCCTTTGGTAACACATAAAATTGACTTATTAGGATTTAAAGAGATCTCGTGTTATCTACACCTTCGTAAGACTCTTTCCAAATCCTTAACATGATCACTCCTTTTCTTAGATAACACAGTTAAGTCATCCAAATATATGAAAATGATCTTATCTTTCATATCAGCAAAAGAAAAATCCATCCCTCATTGAAATGTAGCACCACCATTGATAATGCCAAATGAAATTCTATGGTATGTGAATGTGCCCCAAGGAGTGGTAAACGCGGTCTTGTGTTGGTCTTTCTCTTCTACCTCTACTTGATTGTAGCCTGAAAGGCCATTGAGCATAGACATCATTTCGGCCACTGCAACTATCTGCAACAAGTGATCCATGTTGGGGAGTGCGCAGTTTTCTTTTAAAGAAGCTTGATTTAAATTTCTAAAATCTACGCATATTCTTATTTCTCCATTATTTTTCCTCATTGGGATGATGTTTTCTATCCATGTAGAGTGGTGGATAGGGTAAATAATCCTAGCTTTGAGCATTTTGTCAACTTCTTTGAAGATAGCATTTGCCACTTTTGGATTGTAATTTCTTTGTTTCTGTCTGAATGGGGTAGCATCAAGTTTTAGGGGGATTTAATGCTTGAAATTTCCTCCCATGAAGATTTTTAAATCTTCGTAACTCTAGGAAAAGACATCTTGGTATTCTAGAAAAAGCCTTCTAGCTTCTGCTTTTTCTTTAGGTGTGCAACACTTCCCTATGTTTATCATTCTGGGATTTAACTCATTCCTAATGTTCATCCCTTTATATTCCCTGGTCGTAAGACCTTTCTCTATCATTTTCCTCTTAACATAAGCATCATGATGATTGAACAAATTCTCTAATGATATAAAATATGGGGGAATGATGTTACCTTGTAATTGAGTCACACCTGGTTCATCTCTCTTCTATTTCTTGGGATGATCTTGTGAGGGATCATTTGGGTTTTCTTCAGGGGGACTATCATTACCTTCAAGGAAGAGTTGTAGGTATTTGTCATCATCAAACACTTGCCAATCATCTATGTTATCAAGTATTGACAACTTGTACGTCACCTCTACCTGGTACTTCTCTTTAAATTTTGTATGAGGTAGTAGTAAGGAGGTAGATACTACTGGTGAATCTGCCTTGGAATTTAATTCTCTAGGGACATATTCAATTGCAAACGCACGCAATTCTTCAATCTCGTCCCATACTCTATTCCTATAACTCTTCAACTTCTAATTTTTTATAGAGTATTGACCTTTGATCTGGCGCACAATCAACTCAGTGTCACCTCAAGTTTTTAGAAATTTACACCCTTTTCCTTCACAAAAATTATTGTGAGTAACAATGCCTCATACTCAGCCATATTATTGGTGTTTGCAAACTCCAATTTGAAAGCTATCGGCTCAAGCTCACCTGCAAGTGGAATTAATACAACTCTGACACCAAACCTAGAGGAAGAACAACTACCATTGAATTCTAGTGTCTAGAGTTTTGGAATCTTATCCTTCTAAGAGGCCTCAACTTCTTCTTGTTCTCTTTTAGATTCATCAACAATGCCCTGGGTAAACATCATATAGCTACCGAACTCCAATTCTTGGTATAGGATCTGAGCTTTCGGATCATCAGATTTCAGAACTGTGAACTTTGATTTCTCCTTAGGCTCTAGTTTAACCTTCTTATTTCCCACAAGAATTTATGCCTGGGACCAATCCAATTTAATTTCCCCGCTCATGTCTCTGCAAAAAATCCTACTTAGCAATAACCCATAACTTGCTGGTATATCTTCAACAGGGCTTGTTAGTAGCATCTTCTTTTCAGGATGGGCAGCTAGAGCTACTTGGGCATCTTTGATTTGGCCAAGTGGGACTTGTTTAGCCTCCATAGAATAGTATCTACCATGGACCTTTGTCATGGTAAGGCCTAAGGCTTTGGCCACAGGAGAAGGTATTGCATTATCAGAGGCACCTAAATCTATTCAATATAGTTGCCAAGTTTACAACCATTGATATACAAGGAGACATAAAATGGTTTGGGTTTTTGACCCAGGAAGGTAGCTAGCATAGTGGTTTCCCCTTGTTCAAATAGTTTTGCAAGTGAGGATTCATCCTCATTAGAGGAAGTGAAATTATGATTCAATTTAATACTATCTCCCTTTAATTAATCTATGAATCTTTTCAATTCAATGGGATTCAACCTTAAATATTCTATGGGAGAAATTTGGATATTGGAATTTTTACAGAATTGAATGAAATCAAAGGAATCATTTTCCTTACCTAGCTATGAGATTTTTGTTTCCCGACTGCTTTCTTTCATACCTAAAGTAGATGCATCCTTGGTTCTCATTGGAGGAATGATAATGGGAGTTTTGTCTTTTTGGCTCCAAGTTAGGACAACGCAGGTGGTGCCATCTATGGTAGTGTAACACTCTCCTTGCTTCTCAGAATCAGATTCATACTCAAAAAATGATTTTACAAAGATGCCATGTGAGCATGAATCCGATTCATTATCTGGTGTCGTAGTGTCTAACTCGTTGGTAGATAATAACTACATCATGGGAGCTATTTCAGGACAACTCTCAACATTATGGTCTATCGTTAGATGAAATACACACATATTTCCTTTCTTAGGGGGAGCCTCACTTGCAAGCCTTTGTTGTGGAGTAGTTAATTGTAGTGTCCTATTATCAGTATTTATACTATTCTGATCTTGAAATGATTTCTGGTATGAATTGTTAAACTTAGGGAGTTGCCTTTTTAAAGAAATGACTTCATTAGACATTTTCTACATCATCTCATTAGTCGATGTAGTACCATTTGAACTAGCACTTTTCTACATTTCTCTTTTCCATCTGGCAGTAGAAATCATGTCGTCTTCTAGCTCAATGGTTGTCTTCTGAGCAGCGTCCAAATCCGTAGGTCTTTCTCTTCTCATATCATAATTTATATTTGGTGGCATGGCACTCATAAAGAATATTTTCATCTTTGCAGGGGTGGGTCTATCAGTTGTGGGGATTCTATTAGCAATATTATTGAATTTAGCAATGAACTCCCTCATACTTATAGAGGCTTGTTTCTTGATAGAGGAAAATTCCGTCAATAATACATGTTCATCTTCAGTGGTTTTGAATCTAGCTTCAAAAGCTATCCTCATAGTATCCCAACTCGTGATTGAAGCATCATCCAAGTGATAAAACTAGTCAACCACTTCTTCAACTAGAGTTTCAACAAATAGCCTAACAACAAAATCCTCATAACCAACTCCTAGGATATGAGTTGATGCAAAGAAGGCTTTAATGTATTCATCTGTAGTAACTTTACCATCTCTCGAGAACTTAGGAAATTTCTTTCTAGATCCTAAAGGGAGTGGGTGATATGCTATGAACTGTAATAGACCAGTTGCAGCAGCCCATGGAGCTGCCATGACTGTATGTGTAGGATGTTGTAGAAAATTAATAATAAGAGGAGCAACTACTCTATGTAAAGTTAATACCTGGAAAGTTGTAGGCAATGAAGTTTGTGTCTTGGGCGGTGAAGGTGGTCTACTCCTTCTTTTTCTATCACCTCTCTGACAAGGTAAGTCTATTATGGGAAAACTGAGCCTAGCAAGCCTTTCGAATGTAGGGTCTTTTCTACCTTGCCCTTTGGCACTTCTGAGAAATCTTATTTGATCCAGAGCTCTGAATTAGTTTTTCTGCCTAGCTTCATGCTCGACTTTGCATTGATTTATTCTCTGAATTTCTCTTTCAAGTGCTTCTTCTTGTTCAAGAACTCAACTTGCAGTCCTATAATGCTCTATGTTTATTCTATATCTCCAAGAAAAATTATTCAAAGATGAGACTATATCTTCTTGGTCATCTTGAAAACCAAGATTGGGTTGAAGCACAGGGAACATGTTCTCATGAGGTAACACCATTTTTCCTCATGAAAAATATTCTGGTCTAATGACTGTTTCTCTTCCCAATAGAGTCACCAAAAATCTATTGGTAAACATATTGTTCTTTTTTAATTTAACTCTTTATTTTCCCAAAATCTCCTTAAGAAACAATGTGAATACGAACAATTGGAAAGTTGATAACTATTCAACTAACTTCCCTCTGAATTTTTACTAGTAAAGACCCCTTATGTAAAGATATGTAATGAATTTTGTTTTTCCTTATTCCTAATGGAGTTTTTTCTTGACCAGAGAACAACAAAGGTAACCAAATTAGCCCTCGGTGAGAAACTAATCCAGGCAGTGAATTTGATTCTAAACTCTAACCAACTTCGGGATCTCACAATACTTATGAATTTGCACTAGTGGGAATGCAACAGTGAATCCTACTTGAATGAATAAAATCCAGTAAAACAACATGGATGAATCTAATCTAAACAGGACACATGTGTATTCTCCCAACCTTCAAGTAATGCTCCGATTACTATCGATTAGCTACACTACAGAAGAGAAATAGAACTCTGTCTATTTGCTAATTTTAACCTAGCTTAAGGAAAACAAATGTTCAAACTTACAAATGCATGGAAAAGTAAATAAATGGCACAAAAAACATTCCAAATTGACTCCACAACAAGATTTATTTCACACCAAAAATTAGCCAAACTTTTCATTGATTTTCTGAGTGTTACATTTAGGCTTCAAGAGTTAAGCCATTACAAAATCAATTGAATTGATTCATATTCTACAAAGTCAGTAGATGAAAAGTGGTCATTTACCGACTATACAATGTACATCAAAAAGAAGATGGGAAAGCTATTTTCTCTTTGCTAGCTTCTTCACCTTCTCCAACTTAGCCTTATGAGCTTTGGTAGCCACAAGAATTGAAATCATCCTTTCAGAATCTAGGATGTACATTTTTTTCAATCTTATGAGCCCATGGGCATGATATTTTTCCATGTGTTTGGTAGCATCCTTTCGGGGTTGCGTCTTCTCCATGGCTTTGTGTATAAATCCACCAAGTTGCTAAAGATCAGGTATTCTATCAAGGTGAGACCTAGATAATTCTGCAAGCTAGTCCAAGTAGTCGGAGAGTGACTTCTGCATATTGGTTATACCAATTGGGCTCTTTTGATCTCCGCTAGCTTGAGACTCAGAGTGAAGACCTGTCAAAGATACAAAGACTTTACTTTTCTCTTTGGTGACTTCCTCTTTAGTCAGCTTCATTCCTTCCTCTTCCTTGATTATCATCTCCATTTTGAACTCAACCCCTTGGATCCATTCGATCAGAGGTTCATCTTCTTTATGTAATATGTTGGCTTTGATTGCATCTTTAGTCTTCATCATGACCAGCCAATGTAGTAGCACCATACACACTTCACATCTCAACCTCTCTGATGTGAGTATCTGCATGTTTCCCTTGAGGGAATCCTTCTCTACCTCCAGTTGTAAAAAGACACTCCCGAGCTACTCAATGGCTACCAAACCTTCGGACTTAAGTCATTTAATCCACCTCCTGCCAATGTGCCCGAAATATCTATCTTCTTACAATTTGGTAATTATTACTTGGTTCTCAGCTACAATAAGATTAAATGTTGTTAGGGAGCTAGGTAGGCTTGCCATTGGAGTGACCAACTACATAATTAAGTTATTCATTTCTTTAATCTCTTCCTTGGAGTCAAGTCTTGGTGACTTTGAGTTCTTCGATCTCTTCCTCAATCAAGATGTTACTAGACTTCCATAAGCCTACATTTGTATCATGGTGGGCAAGCCCCATGTCTAAGGATTGAAGTGAAAAGTCTGAAGTAGTAAGGTCTCTAATTCTTCCATCCTTTAGCAACATGGCTATTTCCATCATCAAGTGCCCTGGGTTTGGATCTCAACCAAGAGTGGTCAGAGTCCTAGTCTTCTTAGCCTTTATTATGCCTAAACCTGACTGCATTGCTTGTGAGAACATCTTACCACTGGCAGCGCCTTGCTCAACACTTTCTTTTCTGGTCTAGAGTATTTTTGAGCCATGATTCTACACTTGTAACTTTTTTTGTAGAAAGGAAATCTTCCTTAGATAATTTCCTAATAACAGGAGGGGAAGATTTAGGCTTGGAAGCGAAAGGATTAACCTGCGGAGAAGAAATTATCTTTTCCTTTTGAGGAGACCCCAAATTCTCATCTGTCTCATCAGTTTCCAAACTGCTACTATCATCACCAACCTCAATAATGGTAGGATCATCTTGAGTAGGAGTGTCACCTTATGTCTCAATAGTTCCCCCTTATGCTTGCTGCTCTAGTTTCATGGCCCCAATAGGTTCTTCCACTAGCTTGTCAGATTTCTAAACATTGGATTCTTCATTTGAACTAATGATTAGAGATAAGCAAGCTCCACAAGTCTTATGAAGTGGGATCTCTTTTTTAGGTGGTTCATCATCTCCACCTGCTGGTTGGGATGGTCCTTTGGCCATAGATGACGTTGGCTCAGAGGAGGATGCGGGAGCACTCACTGTGTCAACTGTAGGAGCTTGTTGAGGAGTAGGTTTCCCAGATCTCTTTTTCTTTCCCATCATCTAGTAAACCCACTTATCAGTTCTCTTAAAGACTTTAGCCATTAAGGTCTCTAAATATTCTATAGCTAGACCTTGAACTAGTTTAGAGCTCACAAGATAGGGATTGATATGATTTCGATATGTTTCAGTATACATATGTTCTCCATCATCAACAATGCCTTCAACATTAATGTTGACATTGAACAACTTGATTTGTTCAATAGTCAATCTGGAGTAAAACCTATCTCGGCTTTCTAACTCATCCTTGTAGTTCACCCAATAATCTTCAATTTCGGGGATGTGCTTAACCATAGTGCCAATTTTGAGGTGATTCTTGGCATAACTTACTGGATCAAATTGAGGCCTCAAAACTTCATATACCTCTAGCTTATATCTTCTCTCGAACACCTTCATCACATTCTTAGAATTTGATCTCGATGCACAACTGTAAGCTCCAATGGTAACAAGGAATTCATAGCCTTTCTTCTTAATTCCCGCACTGATTAGGTTTACTTGCAACATCTGTCAGATCACTTCTACGAGCATGATCATGTCATTGGGGTACCTTGGTAGCTTCATGGGAAAATCATCAAAACCTGCAAGACAAAGGTATGAGAAACTAGCAAATTGAATGAAGAAGCTCCCAAATTAGGTGATGAATTCCATGGCCTCTGGTGAGTACCTACGCTCTAGGAATCCTTGTAATTCTATGTACAACCTCATTGTAAATGAGTCATTAACTTTAATGAGCTTGACATAGCTATTTTGTAACTTCAAATAAGGGAAGAAATCATAAATTTTCACATCATCTTCATATTCTTCTAGCCTAGGGAGTTGTGGCCATGCTTGCAATGTAGCTAAAACATAGATTAAATAGGAAGACATATAAAATTTTCTCTAGTATTTGGTGCTCGAATCAAGGCATTGGAAAGATTTTCACTTACCACTTGAGCCCAGTCTATGTAATGATGCTCAACACATATTACCTAGACCAAGAAGTAGTACTCTATGAAGTTCAATGCATCAATTTCACCTTTTATCCTATGAAGAAGCACCAAGATGTCGACGATCTTGACCTTAAGATCTGTCCCAAAAAGTGTCTTTGACACTTTTCCCATTATGCTTTTGGCCTTTTGAAACCACAAATTCATGATCTATTTCCTCCTCCTCATCTTGTTCTCATTATATTCTGAACTTGCGATCGAGAAGTTCATATTTGAAAATTCCGCTCACTCTAGGATACAAAGACTATTCTACACAGAGTCTTTGTCAATGGAAATGAGTACTATGGCATCTGACAGAAAAAATCAATTTTCTATCTAGGTTGAATTTACATATACATTCTCGGACTAGTCTAGGAGCTTGAATTGTAATAGGAAATCCAACAACTTTGACCAAACTGCTACTTTTGAGCTTCTGTGTCATTGGATGGAGATTTTCTTCATTCAATCTTTTGTGTAGATTGCCCAGATCATAAAATCTAGGGGATGTATCCATCAAATTATGCCATTCAGATGTAATCTCGTTCAACCCATCAAAACCCATTAATCTAGTGGCCATAGCTTTTGATTATGCTTTTGATTTACTATTGAGAAGCTTTGGAGAATGTTGTAAGATGATTTGTGAAATTGTGGGAAATCAAAGGCGTATGAAAAAGATGTCAACAAATGGTAATTTTTGCATGATAGTTTGAGTCTTTTATAAACAACCTACTTCCTTACCATTACTTTCCATATCTCACACCACACGAGTCAAAGATTTTCAAAAATATTTGTTAAAGTTCTAATGGTAGGATTTGAATTGAATGCATCTTATTAACGGTCTTAAGAAATCACTTTTACCAGTTTGGAGTAGCTATAATGGTAACTTAATTGACATAGTGTATTTTTACTTTTCCACTTCTCTTAATTCAATGCATTTTTCAGAAAACTCACTTGGAAGGTAGAAACGGGCAACTATGGAGAAACTAGGGAGTGATTTTCTAAAAATCCACAACTGACTCATTTCTTTAGAAATTCCTTTTAGATATCAAAGCATGTTGTCTTCATCATAACAGATCATTCAATCCTTGGGATTTCTTGTGCTTATTTCTTCACAAGTTGTCACTTCTCAGAAACTGATCTTCTCAAGTGATTTTCTGATAAGGGAGAAGCTAAAAACCAATTCTCTAAAAAAAGCCTCTTACTCACTTTCTTATATTTTGAGATTATTTTAACCACTGCAGGGGCTCAATCTCATTTCCTTAAAATCTAGATGCTTGGCTTTCAGTAATCTCTGATACCCTTTCAACTATCCTTCGAAAAACAACTTCTGTAGGAAAATCTCCGCAAATGGGGAGGTTCATTACAATTTCTCTGCCAAGCTACTTTTCTGGACCCAACTCGCTCTTAACTCGAGAATCTTGATCTCCAAGCCTTATCCATGTGCTTGATGATTCATGTGTTCTCTTCCCACAAAAAATTATCTTCATGGGTCAGAACCTGCCAAGGAGAAGGTGATTTTCAATTTTTTGACAAAGGGGAAGAATGTTATTTTAGAGCTTCACATTCATATGAATACCATCAATCAGAACTGAAAGAAATAGAGTATTTATCAAACTAGGGACTATAACTTACCCATCCCTATGATGAAATTAAAAACCACCCCAACTTAAAAGAAGAAAGAAGGCATGAATGGATTATTTGATAAAGACCACCTATCCTAAGGGAATTCTAGACTTAGACTCCAATTTATTACCTCAAAATTCATGACTCAATCTAACACAAGGTATTCACTTTTGTTTTAAAGGGCAAAGAACAAAAGTGGGGCAACACACCCAACCACATGGGAACCTGAGGCCCACTACCCCAACCTAGGAGATACCATAGGGCCTCACACTACACAAGAAAGAACAACAAATTACATTACCTGAAACCACAATAAAACCAACATAATATGACATATACCCAAAAAATACAAATGACGTATCTCAAAGATAAACATGAGGTATTACAAGAGATCGCAATATACCAAAGGTGAACCACAAGGATGACTTAGGGAATCCTAAGCATATGTTAGAGAGTTTCATCACATAGATTCCACTCCTAAGTTACCCTTGAAGTCACTCTAAACCCAAGTCCCTAGGTCTTATTACTAAAGGAGAAAGTAAAAAAGAATTCTAATCTATGATTCACACATATATAAAACCATAATTTCATAATCTTTAAAGATACCTAAGAAAGTAAAAATGGATGAGTAATGGTTCTTTATATTATAGAATTCTTGAAGAAGATGTTTAACTATACTACAAATGAAACATATATGTACCTTACCTAATTGAACTATTGATGCCTTTATAAAGTTATAAATTCCAAGGAAGTTATTTTGGAAAATGATAAATGAGATCTCTAAGTTTAAAATTAAAGTCACAAGGCTACTATATACGTTCTTTATACTAAGGGAAAATACATTTTGTTTGAAACTCCCTTTGCTACTAAATCATATAAACTTATTGAATATAATATATAAGATGAGAAACTCTTTGACACGTAAAGAGATATATCAGTTAGAAGGTCGAAGAAAGATCATTAACTCAAGTAATTAATCTAGGGATACTTTTGATGGTAGACATAACTCTAAAATTATTATTAATAAAATAAACCAGTAATAAAATTTTTATGAGATCCTACCACTCTTAATGGGAAGGGGAATAAAAAGAAGAAATTACAATCAAACTAGAAATAGTGCTGCGAAGAAAATATGGGAAGTACATAGAAAATGAAATGAAATTGAAACCATGGAGATATGTGTAAAAAAATAGAAAATATGGGAAGTATATAGAAAATGAAATGAAATTGAAACCATGGAGATATGTGTATACAATTAAAAATAAGAGAGAATCCCAACTACAAACAATATTTCTATATAGAACACATAAATCCCATAGCAAGTGATTATTAAACAGATAGACTTCCCCTACGAGAAAGCTTGCATAACGATTTTTTTATAAAATTTATGTCACACTTGAAAAAAGTTTCACACATCAGGAAATAAGTCTCCATACTTAGTTCATCTCTATCGTCATGCCATTAAACTTCTCAATTGTTCCTAGTTATTATTCAATATTTTTTTAGGTTTTTAGGTCATGGTTTAGAGTGAAGAAGGTAGGTTGATTGACAAATTAAATAACTCTATAAAACCTATCTAATATGGCTTTGAATTGTCATAAATTTACTTTTAATGTAGTAGGCGTACCTTCCAAATACATTTATTTGTTATACTATAGATAGCTTTCCAATGCGTTAAGTTCACATTGGGATGAATACATAAATAATGCCAAAGGTTCATTTCCACACTTTCTCCATTCCCCACCTCAGGAAGGAACCTTCAAATTTTTTAAGAAGACAAGAATGGGAAGGGGATTTATAGTTCTACTTTGTGTGCCGATCATGACTATGTTGAGAATATTTACAGATAGTTCTTTTCTCTATTTAAAGGCATGATGAGTGAGGTTGAATAATAATGGGATTTGTTTACAGTATTAGAAGGAGAACTTCTTGCCATGAAATATTTTTATAAATACAATTGATTTGTGGATTTTGTTAGGTATTTTGATGTGTAGGGGAAAAAATATTTAAATTTTAGACATCTATAATTTTGTCCAAGACTTTGCATACAATATGAATCAAAGTTGTCAAAATCTTCTTTGGTCACTAGGTGCCCTATCCTTTCTTTCATTTCTTATCTACTATCAAGATTTACAAGGAATGAGTTAAGTTTGGAGTCCAAATCTACCATTGGAGTGGATTTCGCAACATGGAACATAATGGTTGATGATAAGGTCATCAAGGCCTAGATTTGGGACACATTTAGTAAAGAAAGGTACATGTTTCTTGTTGGGTAGCCATAAATTGCAGGTCTCTTTTCTCCATTTGGGTGTCCTTAAATTCTAAGATTTATGGATGAATATTGATGCACTTAACTTATAGATATGTATTACACATTTTAGTTACTAGAGGTTTAGAAGCTTGCCTAGTTTTCCTTCAGATCTTGTAACTCTCTTTCTTTAATATTGATCTATGTGGTGGGGCATTGGTATTGGATTCAATGTATTTACTATGTTCTATGATCATATTTTATGTTGGGCATTAAATTTCATATGATAGTAAATTGTTTACTAACATTGAAGATGATGATCATTTAAGCTCTAGTAGTTATGTTGACGTAAAAATGGTTGGTGTAAGTTGTATTTTAATATTAGGATTAGTTTGGTTTGAAGGAACCGGTAAGTGCTTGTGATTCTAATTATTTTTAGGAGCCTCACACAAAAGGTTCTTAAAACGTTCTCAATCGGGGTCAAAAATATTTACTAGGAACACATGATTCATCTAGAATTTAATGATGGTGATGGTGCATAACTTTAGTATGATTTGTTTCCACCTCAAATATTTAGGTCAGTAAAATCACCTATCCTTTTTTGAATTTAATTTGAAATCTCCTTCAACATTTTACCATTGAAGTCCTCATTTATGGGATTATGCTTTCGAACAATTTGAATCATTCTATAATCTCCAAAAAGGGAGGACAATAAGGTTTTCTATAGAATTTCAAAGAACCATTTTTGTCTTCTTTTGTAGTGTATAAATCCAAGGATTAAAGGTCTAGATTTTTTTTTAAATGCACTTCTATGTGAGCATAATTGATGCATCTATGTAAATGTCAGTGGTCCAAGTGTTTCTAATATTTATAGTCTAGTTGTTTCTAATGTTTTCATTTTCTTCTTTTAAGGAAATAAATAAATAAATGAGGTTATTAAAGAAGCCACATGTTTTTAATGTCTGGCATTCATTTTTTCCCTACACATATTTGTAGCGAATGTAATGGTGAGAATAGTGAAATGTGTAGGTTTTTTTTAAAAAAATGATGCCTAGTCATAAAGGAAACGACTACTTTTTCTTGCAAATCCATAGATTGGCTCAAGGCATCTAGAACATTATTCTAGGAACCAAAATAATTTCTTTTTGACTTTTATATAATCATAGCTTTGTAGTTTTACATTAATCTATAGATCCTCTACAAAACTATAATTCATGAGTTATGATCTTTGATATTACTTATGCCTTACATTGAAAATGTTTCATTGTAGTCCATTGTTGTCAATATGTAACTTTTCAACAATGATAATTTTCAACTATTTCTTTGATTGGTTTGTTCGATTATATAACTTTCTATATTTTTACATTGTATTGTCTTGGAATTATTAATAGAAACAAATTTTGGCACTATTATGATTAGATGGTTTTTAAAAATTATTTTTTTTGTTAAAAGTATCTTTCATTGTATGTTTTTAGTCCCTCTATGGGTATGTATCATCAGATACTTCTTCTATCTTTTCGTAGTTATTTTTTCCATTTAATGTGAATCCATCATTTGTCTTGTATATACATTTGTATGGTTAAAAATGTGTATATTTGGGTCAGTGCACCTTGTAAGGATTCCTTATAATCATAGGCTAGCAAGAAAGAATACATTGATCTATAGCACACTTTAGAACATTTAAAGGTTAGAAAGATCTCCACCTCCTTTGCGTAGACATATTTTGTGTCACAAAATTTGGCCTCAAACACACTATGTGAAACCCCATAGTGCATTAAACTATGAAAGGTTTGATGAAAGTAGCACCAAATGTTACTTTATGAAAATATTTTTTTTTCATTCATTGGTAAATTTTAAGTAAGTCAAAGTTCTCTTCTTTTCGGACTGTGCTAAAATAGCAATGCAAAGTGGAAACAACATTGTGATACCTAAACATATTGTTTGTAATTTTAGTGGATTTTTTAGGGTACATAATATTTTCTCTTTGCTCAAATTATGTTCAAAAGGCTCAGGAGAATGTTATAGAATGTCTCACAAAATAGATATTCATGAAAATATTTGGAATTGAATATTCATTATGTTTAATTAATTAGTTTTTAATATATAGATAATGGACAAATCTCAATTGGTCCTAGAATTTTTGATACATTGACAAAGAAGATTCATGCAAAATTTCCATACCTAGGTCAAGATTATCCAGTCAAGAAAGAGCTCACCTGGGAGACACAAGCTTTCTTGTGTCTAGTCTTTTATTATAACACACCTATAACATCCCTCTTGGAAATAGAGCCTTATAGAAGAAATAGCTCAATTGAAATATACTTCCACTCTATAAAGTCAAAGATGATAATGCTATAAAGGTATTATTTTAATCTTTCACATCATTATTCAAAGGGTTATTTTGTCTCCATAAATGTAGCTTAAAATCATTTTCCATACTAGATTTGGCATTGTATTGCACTCTACTGATAGATCTATCTTCATTTTATCAACTTTCTTATATGTGTCAAAAAAAATTATGGTATAAAGAATGAGATGATAAATAACTAAGTGATGATTGTAATGGTAGAAAGTTGAGGCAGAATTGTGCATCTAGAATAATTTTGCTTACTGTTTGCATTAGTCTAAGGAGGCTAAAATTGAAGCATGCAATCAAGAGTTCTAAAATTGTGCATGACATATACAATTCTATGATCTCAGATTGTGATTCTATTCCAAAAGAAGTACAAGATCCAAAAGATAAAGAGGTATAAAAAATATTTATGAAAATAAGTGGCATTCATCTTTTTTGGTCTTTTGATTGGTTTGGTTTAAGTTCTTTGATTGAAATGTTGTTTATATCAATTAACATTACATGTTTTTTTTTTGTAGCATTATGATTAGGATCAAAATGAAGATGGATATGAAAACCACCAAAGATGCTCAATCCAACATACAAGGAACCATACAAGCCTAAGATTTGTGACATAGTTATTTAATTTTTTTTTATTTTTTTTACTTCATTCTCTTACATTCTGTATGTCAAATGTTTCCTACAATCATGTAGATAACATATATGATTATAAAAAAAATTTAAAATACCCAATTACAAAGGGAAGTGGAAGACTCGATGGATTTATAATTTGCTATGACCAGTTTTCCATTAATATTGGGCTAATGAAAGATTTTTGGCATTTGTCTCTCAAGTCTCTTAATAGTCTTTTCTATCGACATTTACAAGCGTGATGTGTATATGAATTAAATGCATTCATTTTTCTATATTTAATTTCCTTTATGTAGAATTTGAACATGATCTAAATATTTATGTGCTCATGCCTTTGAAATAATTATCTATTTTTCAAATTTCATGTCATATAATGGCCAGAAGGTACATATTTAAATTTTTCCTTCTAATGTTGTTTGACAAATGCTCAGGGTTTCTTCTAGTTCGAGATTATGATAATAATGCTTGTAAAATGTTAATATAATTAGGAATGTTTATAAATAAATAGTTAAAAATATTCACATTAATGTAATAGATAATTTTTTTAGTATAATGCAATAGATAATTTTTTAAGTACATGCATCATGCGAGTATAAGACCTGAACATTTTTACATGAATTTTAGCCTACTTCCTTTGAAGTGTTAGGTAGCTATTCTTTAGTACTCCTTGATGAAATGATATGTAAATTTATTTGTAGTTCCATGTTGCCTCTTGGATAAGTAGTGAGTCTTACAAAAATATTGGTATGAAATGAAATACGGTAACATTTCACATTATCATGAATTCTTTGAGCACAACAAGATACTAGAAGATACATAAGTCACCTTTATGAGGATAAATTTAATTTGAAAAAAACCAGATCCATATTTTTAGCTAAAGCTGAAAGCCTTCTTTCACAAGTGGTAGAAGTGAGAATATCTTTAAATGTGGTAATTTTAAGCATTATCAAAGTGGTATTGTTGAGTACTACATCAAACAAATATATTTCTTATTATTTCGATTATTTATTTCTCCTAATTTGAGAGATAGGTGATGGGCCAAAAATATTTTTTTCAACTTTATAAGTTAACCAATTTGGACTACATGGAAGAGATTAAACTCTCCATGTGCTTACAACTAATGGGCTTCCCATTCTAGCAAGTGTCTAATACTTTCGTGCTGAAATTTAAGCTTAATGATAACTATTTGGAGTGGATTTTTATCTAAAATTTTATTTTGATTTCAATTTCTAAAATTTAAATCAAGTGAATTAGTAAATTATATAGTTAATATTTCAATGAGTAAGAAAAATAAGTTTACCCTATAACTAATTATGGTTATATGTATTTTCCACTAAGTAATTTTAATCGTTATCTATCTTTATATATAATTTATTTTTTTAATAAATAGCTCAAGTTAAATTTTTCTTATAATTTCTCTGTACTAGTTCATGCCTTGTCATACATGGAAATAAATTTAAAAAAATATTACACATTAAATTTAAAAACATAAATTTTATAAAAATGAAAAAAAAGCCTTTAAATAGTTGTATCCAATGTAGAATTATGGGTAGAAAGTAAATAATGAAAAGATGGCCAGTCTAGAAGAAAGATTTGCATGGATTTCTATTTTAAATTTAAATTTTACTAAATGCCTTGTGATGGTGACCAATAGCCACCAAATTCTATTTTCGTGATGGTAATATTAGATCTATATTTTGTTTATTCTTTTCGAGGAAAATTATAGATTGTTTTGGTTCGAAGGATAAATGTTTAAATACTCATTGTAGCAAGGTAATAGTAGATGTACAAATATGATTATATCAAAATTGAGAACTTTAAACTGACCTCATCATTTATAGTGTGTAACCTTTATATTCAAATGAAAATTATTAGTCATATATTCTTTATAATCTAAGCATTTTTAATTTAGTAGAAAACAATCATATATCCATAAATGTTTTCAGAATTTTATATTTTGTAGTTTCAAATAATTCTAATTTTTAATATCAAAAGAGACAACAAATAAAAAGTATGTTTTAGCAAAGCATAATGCTAATTGAAATGATTTATACTTTCATCTATAACTCTTAAATTTAAAATTTACTTTCAATAATCTATCTATGATTACCTTGAACCTCCTAACATGCAAGTGCTAGTGTATCTTGAAATAATTATAGCAGGAATAAAATGTTTCTTACAAACAAGAGAATGACAAATGGTACTAATGTAACCAAAGCCCATGACTTGCAAAATGATTACAACGATGTGCTAATGGTGGATAGATGATTCCAAGGGTCAGAAAACAATTGCAAGAAAGGCATACCCAAAATAACAGGGTCTTGATCAACTAGCACAAGGAACTAGAAATAACATTCTATGTAGGCAAAAATAGAGGTCTAAAATGACATACTCAAGTTGGATGGACATGCTGGTAACATGTCCATAAACAACCTAGCTCTTCAAGCCATAGACTGGAGGTTAACTCACACATAAACACCATCTAGGAAAGGAAGAATAATAAAATAAGGTTATTTTTAATAATGTCTATGTAGCATTGGTAGTAACAAATGCATAGCATAGAAAGAATTCCCAGAATATCTATAAGTTGCAAGTAATGTCACCAATTAAACATGTAATCATACACTTTGCTAAGTTCAACTCCATGCAGCGATTTTCCAATAGCTAGGGATGCACTTTATGTGGAGATGACATAGTCTTATGACTCTCTACACAACCATATAAGGGTAAACATTATAGATAAATCATGAGCAAAACTCACAAAGACAACTCAAAATGCTTCATGTGAAAGATTATTTTCATAAGTAACTATGGAGAGGTAAAACTAAGTGACACCAAATAACAACAAAACTCCAACATGGTTAATAACCAAGGAGAAGAAAGAGACATGATGTACCAAGACTCAATATGCTCAAAAGGATCAGAACACGACATGAATGAGAAATCCATATAAACATAGAGAAATATCTACCACTTGAAGATAAAAATGGTCCAGGAATGAAAGTAAATAAATGACCATATACTAGGCATAAATGTTATTTAAAGGTTAAATTTCCTTACAAAATGAAAACATAAATATCTGGAGAGGGTTAAGATCGTACCCCAGACATGAACTCAACCAGAGATGAATACAAAACCTTAATTTGCACCCTCTACTCTTACATCCTATAAAAAAGAAAAAAAAAAGAATCTTTTCCACACAAAATTTTCAATCCTCCAAATCCAAAATTCCCCAAAGAATGAATAAAATCCACATTAAAAACTTCGATGAAACTCTTCGTCTCTCACAAAAGCTCACAAAAAGCTAAGGAAGCATTCAATTCCCAAAATAAAATAACAAATTATATTATTCATTAGTATTGTCATGAATTAATCAATAATTACTTTATATTAAACTAACATTAATATTATTAGTTTATCATTATTTATAAAATTAATTGAACAATTAAATCAATTGACTAAAAAATGATCAATTCCCTAATCAATGATAAATCATTAGTTGACTAATCAATCAATTGAATAAGCTAGTCAAGGAAATTATTTAACTCTAAATCGAATCTTTAATCTTCAAAATAGATGAAATTAGTATAAATCAATTATTTATCATTTAAAAAACCAAATTTCAGGTCTATTTTCCACATAACAATCAATTCATTCACCATTTTTTCATGTATCCGGAAGTTCTAAAAATAATCTTTGATTTGTTTTGAACATCCGAAACATCTTATCATTATATTAGTAAAAAGCCATAAACGGTAGTAAGCATTGGACAACGTCAATTCTTTTACTTTGAATGTTTTTCAGAACACGAAAAATGAAAACCCAGAATATTCAATAACGTCATGGACAACCATTAAGAAGACTCAGTGACTTTAAAACTGGTGTTAATAATCTTCTACATGGACCGCCGTGGCTTTACCAAGAAACCAAGACCTGACTACATGTTATCATTATGTTACTTAAAATCTTTAATTATAATATTAAAAAATATATATTTAATGGTCAACATTAGACGTGACTTCTTTTATTCTGAATATTTCCAGAACACAAAAAAATCAAAACCACAATATTCAATAGCGTCATGGTGTAACCTTGAATAAGGATCAATCGTTTTGAAACTGGTGTTAATCATCTTCTCTATGGGCTGCTCGTGGCTTGACCAAGAAACGAAGACTAGACTCACTAGACTGAACTAATACACACTTGTAGAAAAGTAAATATAATGATAACAGAGAGAACAAGTGAAAAAACACGGTCAATGATTATCGATGGTCACCTAGTAAACGTGGTGTGGGATCGCAATCAACTCTACAGCTTTCTTCAGTATGAGTCCAAAGTAGTCGGTCGTGTCAAACTGTCTGCAAGTCATTCCACGAGGAAGCTCCCAGTCAAATGAGTGAACGCGGCCAGCTAAAGTCCAATGAGCCATACGCATCCCAAAAGGAAGTCCCACACATAGTCTTCGTCCACTTCCTAATGAAATCAACTCAAAATTATGGCCCCTGTAGTTTATCTCACTCTTCTCACCTTCCAGAAACCTCTCCGGCATGAATTGTAAGGGCTCCTTACAGATTGCAGGGTCGCTTCTTATTGCCCACAAGTTCACCATCAACTGAGCGTCTTTGGGTATCAAATATCCCTCAATTTAAGAATCTTTCCTACCTTTGCGAGGCACCAACGAAGGAAGCGTTCTGAAAAGCTTCATCGTCTATAACTTCTTGTGGGAAAATCTATGGTCCTGGGTTTTGAGAACCTCCTTCGCCATGGCAGGAGACGAGGACACCACTATTGTTTTCATGGCCAGACAGAAACTCGTCAGTGGTCCGTATCTCAGCGAAAACTCAGAGAGAGACACATGAGGCCTTCTCACCAGCTGAAATAAGTTTACCACAATACGCCAAGTATTAGTTCCAGGTGGAAGTGGCATAGTTGTCTTCCTTTTCTTCTTCGATTGGAACAAGAATAATATCAGAAGAATGACGAGAATCATAAGACACCAATGAAGGTGTGGGCTATCCATAAAATGGAATAGAAACAGTGGGCAAATACAAGGGCAACTAATTTCTTTTGCTTCTTAATTACATGTAATCTATTAACCGTATTACAATTTTAATGGGAAAAACCATGTAAAATATATAATTTATAATACTTATAGTTGGCCAAAACAATCAATAATAAAAATAAAATTCAAGCGACTTAAATGCGAATCCATGGTTACAATATATCTTCTTCAATACCTACATTTGGAACGTTCCAAATTATTGTTGTAGTCAATTATGGCACCTTAGTTTAGAAAAAAAGGACAATTTATGAATTCAAACGTTCCTCCACAAGTTTGATTAACTTTCTGGAACGGAGACTTAACGGAGTTTTAGCTGAAAAAGAGAGATTTTCTAAAATCTTCATATTGTTGAGGTTTCAAATTTTTTGAGAAGTCTCGTTTAATTAGGAAACTACCTATTTTAAATTTTATAGTGTTAGAAACATTAGGACTTTGAAATATTAATGAAGACAAAGTAAAACGAAAATGTACTTTAGTCAAAATGATGACTAGGAAAACAATCCAAACAATTTTTTCAGTTTATTATTTTGATGAAATATGTAAAGGGGAAAGGAGCAAGAAGGTGAGTGGTGTCCAATATGTAATAGGATAGTGGATGTGTTTGGGTCCCATACCTATCAACCTAAACATCTGAAGGTGTCATGTAAAAATTTAAAACATATAAATGAAACTCATAAAAGTAACAGTCTACAATATGAAGACATAATGGTTAATATATGTATTTGATATATGGATCAAATAAACAAAACAAGTCCATGTCTTGTCAAGTATTGAAGCTGTTCATTCTACTGACACATTCTAATGCAAATACAATTGGGTTGACAAGCACAAAACCACAACCAAATTTGATTTATATCAATTCCGATGTAAAAACATCATAAGTCACCACTGCTTAGGCTTATATGGTTCGCTAACTAAGACAAATGATAGTACAAGGAAACCATTGCCATTTGGACAAGTACATAGCCAAATCAATTTGTTATCTAGCGACACAATGTAAACATTAAGACCACCTAGTGCTTATGAATATGTGGCCACCCTAAGACATTAGCATCATTGTGTCCATTCATTCCAGCTAAATTGGTTCTTCTTACCATCTCAAGTGCATAACTTGTGGTTGAATGAACATTAAAACCACCTATGGAGATAAATAAAATGTGTAAGACCACCAATTAACAATCAAAGACCATCAAATCTAAGATAAATAAATAGTTTGATTTCTTCCAACTGAAGTTGACAAATTTAAAATTGAAAATTTAAATTAACAAATTCATGGTATACAAATAAACTAAAAGAACTCATTCTTATTGAAGCCATTCAACATCCACCGTAGAGAAACAAGAAAGCATAAGTCACATAGGAGAAAGAAGCGAACCTTTATTTTTAGGGTATGTTGACAATTTTATATATACTACTCATTGTTCTGTCATGTTTATTTCATTTCTAGTTTTCCATTCTTTTCCATCTATCTATACTTATTTTTAGTTTTCTGTTCTTTTCCTTGTATCAATTCATAGTTCTATTTCCTTCTATACTACATTCTTACAATTTAGCTAATTTCATATGCAAAAGTCATAGAGGAAAAAGAAATGAAGCTTCCTTTCAAGGTATGTTGACAATTTTACATACTTAACCAACTATATTTTGGATTGTTTCTTTCATGTTATTTTCATTTCTAATTTTTAATTATTTTCCATGTTTCTATCCTTATTTATCTTATGTTCTATATTGCATTATATCATTTTAATATGCACTTCATGTCGAAAGAAGGATCAATTAGTTTTGATGTGTATTTTGTTAACTTTAGTCATCTTGATCTGAATATTTCTACTTAGAATACAACTTGTTTGGGGTCAGTAATTATACAGATGTCAATGTTTTTCTTATTACCTCTTGTTTGTGCCCTAGGTGGCCATCCTCAGAAACCTAGAAAGTGGTGACATGTGATGTTTTTGTATTTAGGTTTACTTAGAATCAGATTTCAATATGATTTTGTAGTGAATGCCATAGAAGACTGTCATTCTATTCTCTTTAATATCATTATTGTTCACAACATTTGTAGTGATCATTCCTTGATATTTTTTTGTTTCCCTTTTGAATCCCAAAAGGTGATAGACACTAAAAAATAATTATGTGCTATTAAAAATTTCCATTCCTTGTCTTTCAACTTTTTTGTTGTCAACTACATTTCAAAGTCCATCACTGCCCACATTAAAAAAAAAACCACTAATCATGATCCCATCCTAGTGAACATGATCCAATCAAGATAATGAAAAATGGACTCAACACAATGCTGACATAAGTAACCTAGATCAATTCTACCATATTGTCAATAATTATGAATACAATACAAATACCTATAACAAGGCCTATCACAAAATTCCTAGTCTACGTATTCTTGCAACCTACTCTATAATTGATCCAGATGAAGATATCCTTGTATATATACATGAATCTAGCAATGCATCCCATAGACATATTTCCCACACAAAATGCCTAGTAGAGAGCCCATATCCACCAATTTATGCACAACAAGATTGGCTTGCAAGCCATTCACTAGTATTGAAAATTTGTTCCTCGCCCCATATCCTTGTGATGATCTTGTCTACTGAGCCATACGCTATTTCTACTCAAACATTTCAAAGGCAATTCTCAAATAATGGAAGAGAAACTAACTCACTAGATATTTATTAGATAATTATGGTCCACATCTCAAATAGTGCTCAAAAAATCTTCCCTCACACCAAAGTCTTGGAAAAATGGGGACAAACCATACCCTTCAAACAATGGTGACCAAGTGTATCCCATCTTGGTTTTTCACCAAGGTAAATATAAAAAATACAAACAAATTTATTTCCTATTACACCTTGTCATGTGTATAGTCAAAAAATAATGTGGAAAAAATTAGGTCAAACAATATCACCTCATCTAGTTGACCCATAAGGTTTTGACCATGATTCACTACCAGTTTAACAATTACATTTCTACAAGTGTTAATATTTATCATTGTGTTGTATTTTCTACACCTTACACTTATAGGAAATTGTACTCCTCTTCTCAAACATCACAGTCATGTTTGTCTATATTAAGCTACATTCTGTTAAAAAAAAGACTACAGTTTATGATTCCGACATTGTTTTCGATATTGATCAGCAACATTAATGCCACCTACTTCTATGGAACCCACTAGTAAACCATTTTATACTAACACACTTTGCAATCTAGTACTTTTAATTCTTGTAAACAATTTATGATCAATGTAATAATTGTTTTATTCTTTGAAGATGATGAGGTCACATCACAAGGATCTTGAACCAAAAAAAAAGAGCATCAACTAGGAAGGTAGCCCATATAAGATGTCTCAAATTCCCAAGTGAACCTGAAACCAAAAATCCAATTGTGACATACTAGTCTACTACAACTAACGCATAGAAGGTTAAAATAAAATCATGTCATCTTACAATGTTAGTGGAGGGTAAAATAACATTTCTATATGGACAACATCCAAGAAATAAGGACTTCCAACATATACTATATCAAAATAGTTGGGTGGTCTTAAAAACACATCCAAGAAAGGTTCCTGAACTATCCTCACCCCAGAATAAGATGAGAAGATTGTAATGTACTACCAACAAATGGCTAAAGTAGATCATGGGATATAAATTATACACTTGAAGACAATTACAGCTTAGGTATTTAATGAAAAACCCAACCCTTTAAAGAATGACATGCCTTAGAAGTCTTGGTACCAAGGGTTTAAGGTGCACCATCCAGAATTGACATTGTGGACAATGAAAGTCCTCGAAAAGATAGGAAATTTAATCTAAGACCAACTTTTGTATGCACTTTCTATGAAACTTTGAATAAAGAATATGATGCAACTGCATATGCACCTTCTTGCATTTGGAATTGTGAACACATAGGTCTAAAGGCAGGCACAAATGGATCTACGTGTTAGCATAATTGATGTAGTGATGCTAAGTGTTGCATTGATGAAGAATGGTATACATTTTATCACAAGTGAATTAGTTATTAGGTTGTCATTGATGTCAACTAATTGACTCAATATTTTTAATATGTTACCAGATACTATATGATAAAATCATTAGTTGTAGTATGTTTATATGAAGTTATTATTCTAATAGAATAATAAGTTATGTGTGGTGATATTAAGTTTGTAACCCCAACTTTTTATATGAAGTATTGAGTTGGTTATATTTTAATGAAATCAAACCTGGTAACTTCCAAATCAGTAAGTGACAAACAAAAATTTATTTGAATGTTATTTAAAATCAGTAAAGTATTTTTCAGATTTGTCATACGATATTATTGATCACAACATCCAAATACTATGATGAGGATCATGACTCAAAATGTTGTGATTACTAGAAAAAGTGGGTTTTAAAGGGGCCCCAAAACCCTATATAGAACCATAAACAAAAGTTTGAAGGAAGTTACACCACCAAAAGGGAACAAAAATAATGAACGACCCATAAAAGAGTTATGCGAGAAACAAAAATAAGTAAACAAGAGAAAACCATCCCAAAAGACAAAAAACCAGCCAAGGGACCAACTCGACTGATAGAATACATTACACCAGCTTTTTCATCCAGAGTCTTCTCCATTCTAGCCTGGATATTGTCCATCCTCATAGTGACCCGTTTCAGCTCTTCAACATTCTTCTTCATAGTGGCTGATTTCTTCTTGTTGCTAGCATGGGTTCTAGAACTGGGCCCACTAGTAGCCTCCAAGGTAACATTCTTATGATCAGTTTCTTCATGAAGGCCACTATCCAACATGTTGACCAGGGCTTTGAGATTTATGTTGGAGGCTTTCATATTATCCTTACTATGCTAGAGGATATTAATAATCATGCTCTCCATATTATCCATCATTTTTTCCACCTCAAAGATAGTAGAGTTAGAGTTCTAAGTCAAATTGCCCTCATTGAGCTATTTTTCTAGCTTCTCTTGAAGACTGATATTGATGACCTCAAGTTTGCTACATTTAAGCTTAAGCCTCTTTATCTCATTGAAGCACCATTTGTTGCTCCTAAAAGAGTACAAAGCTTCAGCTTTTGCAGTTTGAAGGGCTCCAATAGTTACTTCCTCCTTATCATCGAAGTCCTTAAAAATCAATTTGATAGAGGATTATCTAGCTCTTCTTTCATTAGTATCCTAGCTCCCTTCATCAATGTTCTCCTAGGTATCTTGGGAAACATGTACATCATACCTTATTCCAACCAAAAACTCATCCACAATGGGCACTTCCTCAGTTCAAAAATTCATATTAGGGTTATGCATCTTAGTATAGTGGATAGCATTGTCAACCAAATCCTCAAGGTTTTGGGAATTATGAATGAAAATTTCTTCAGAATTTAGAATATCCTGATATTTAACTTCTAAGTTGACAATGTCCTCATTCTCCTTGCCACCCTTATTCTCGCGGTCTATATTTTGAGATGTGTAATCAATCTCCTTGTTTTGAGTAGCATAATATTCCTTATGTTGGGTGCCATCATCACCTTTGTCAAATAGTGTTAGTGCTCGAGACACCATTTTTTAGAGACCCCTAACATTTATTTTCCCCATCCCTTCCCAAATCCTAAAAGAGGGCATTATCTTCGGAATCCTCAGTTTCCTCCTCTTCTCTATTGGGGATTTACACAATCTGGGTATCACATCCTTCTTCATCCTCTGAGTCATCCATAACGTTATCCTCATAGCTACATTATAAAGTTTCTTCATTCCCAGTCCTAATGTTAATAGAACTTCTTCCAAGATCGCCTTGAACATTTTGTTTACCTTTCCCCAAAGTGGGAGTAGTGATAGAAGGGTTAGGGATTGAACCCCTTATGTGTTCATAAATCAATAAAATCAGCCCTTCATACTGAATGGCCATCTTGGACTTCTTATTGTGCTCATTAAGGCTTTTTATTAAAGAACTATGTAAGAAATAAGTAACATTGATAAAATTATTATATGTGAAGTGTTTGAGAAACATGAAGTTATGGGAATGCTCCTAGGTAAACCATCCATCAAGAGTAAAGTAATCCATAATAACTAGGAGAGTACTACGCCAAATTTCTTTAATCTTATAAAAATTAATGAAACTATTAGCATGAGCTTTCGAAAAATCTTCCTTCTCCTTCTCAGACTTCGGAAACTTCTTAACCGCCATGTCCGAAATATTTCAATTTTTGTAAAACTTCAAACCCCCATTGGTGATACCAATGACCTAAGCTATGAGCTCCACTGAGATAATAATGATCTTCCCATCCATCGTGATGGTTTCATTTTTCCATCCTTCAAAGAATTTTTGAGTGACAGTTTTATCAAACCAATGGAGTCTTTCTAGATATAGAATGACTCCTCCCTTCTACAATTTATGCCACACAATATCTATGTCTTCTCCTTTAAGCTTATGACAGTTAGCATACTCTTCCCTTTTAAGATCACCTTCCATGTTGATAGAAATAAAAAATAGACACTAATTACTCTTCCCATGTTCTTGATTATGCTTGCCAAGGGTATCTTTCTTGACAGTATAAGCTGAGGCGGCAATAGCAACCTAGAAAGAATAGGAACTAATGATGTTATTAATGCCAAGTACACCGCTCCACTCTTTCCAATAACTACCCATAGGTACCGTAGTACACATGTGTATTATTCTAATGATCTTAAATATTTCCTTCCTTATGGATGATTTTATCATTATTAACTTTTGATTTTGTGTCCTCATTTAGATTTGCAAAGCTCTCCCATGTGATGACATCATCAAAGTTAGATCCCACATTGGCCATGTTGTCATCCATGTTGTTGATTTCTCTATACACATGAGAAATGTGAATTTTGGCAAGATTTGACATAATTTACTTCGTATTATAAATAACATTATCAATGGTCCACAAAGGTATATACTCTCCCTTGAGACACTTAATAATGTTCATAGAATCTCCCTCTAACCAAATCTTATCAAAATTGATTTTTTTGGCAAGTTGAAGACCATAGAGAGCTCCCATGGCTTCAACAATGTGATTGGTTTGAGTTCCCAAGGGGCCTACAATTGCAACAATAAAGTTAACATTGCAGTCTCTAATTGTAGTACCACACCCAGCTGGGCCAAGATTTCCCTTACCAGCTCCATCAAAATTTATCTTGATCCACCCTCACGGGGGAGAGCTCCAAAAAATATTTTCACAACCATTCTTATTAGACTTAGGTTCATTTATATTCCAAAAATGCTGAGTGTTTTCCTTAGTTAGGTTTTCATAGCATCCTCTTTTGGATTTTTCAAACACACTAGCAAGATTGTTGTGTTTTTACTAAAATATTATGTTATTCCTCTCTTTCCATATGTTCCAAGCCACATGAGGAGACACCATTTTCCAAGTTTCAATAACCAAATCATTGACACTAGGACAATGCCATTGTTGATAGGAATCCTGGATGGAAAAAGGAAAAATCCAACATAAATCCCATTTCTGCAAGAAAAAGGACCAAACCTATTGTGAAAAGGGACAATGCAAGAAAATATGGTTAGTATCTTCCTCAACAAAACAACACAAAAAACATATATTAGGTATATTGAATCCCATTCTTTTGAGATTGTCCATCATAAGGCATTTATTTTAGATGAAAATCTAATAGAAGGTCTCAATCTTAGGAGTGATAGCATTGTTCCATGCCTTGGCCCATAAAGGTTTATCATCAGGTTGATCAAATTGGAGAAAGCTAGCAGTAGCCAAAGAGAAAAATCCATTTGGATAAGGACTCCAAATCATAGAGTCATCCTTAGCATCACAAATGCATTGAAGGGCCTTATCAATTCTATCAAAAGCAAGGTTAATTCCTGCCAAGTTCACCCAGCAGTTGTTAATCTAGTAGTCTTTAACTTTAGTACCATATCTACTTTTACACCACTTCATAGAATCAAGATAGTTATAGTTATCACTCAAGGGCTTCTCTATCAACCGGGGATCATCGCAGAACCTAAATTTTTTACCATTTCCCAACATCCACTTCTTCCCCTTATTGGAAAGAATTTTGGCATTATTTATATCTCTCCAAAAAATAGAGCCTTGAACTTTATCCATGTTTGAAAGAAGGAAATTTAATGAGGGGATGTCATAAAGATATTTTTATTTGGATATAGTGGTCCAATCCTTAGGATCCTCAAAGCTCCTTGAAATTTGTTTTGCCAAAAGATCATTGTTGATAACCTTGACTTGTATTTTCCCCAATCCCCCAATGGTTTTGGGTTTACACACCTTACCCAAGGAAATCAAAGGAATACTATTTTTTTCCTCAGCACTAGACTAGAGAAAACATTTAAGAATGCTTTCTATTTTATCAGTGAATTTAACAGGTATCTTAAACAAGCAAAGGGCATAAACCACCAAACTTTTCAAGGAAGATTAAATGAGGGTCACCTTGCCCACTTGAGATAACACAATGCCTTTCCTTCTAGCCAACTTTTTGTAAAAAATGTCTAAAATAAGATTCCAAAAAGAATGAGTAACATTTAGACCAAGGGGGAGGCCTAAATAGGAAGAGGGAAACCTACTAATCTTGCAATATAAAATATTGGCAATTCTAGCCTGCCTATCATCCATGGTATCGATGGAAAATAAGGAGATATTGTTCCAATTAATCAATTGGCCAGTAGCACTGGTATAAAGATTAAGGGCATTTTTCATAGCTCTAGATTCTTTGATAGTGGAAGTACCCATAGTGATAGTATCATCCACAAACTAGGTATGGGAGCATGCCATAGGATTGGAAGAAGGTCTCAATCCTTGAATATCAACCTTATCCATCAGAAACTTAAAATATCTTCCCATTCTTTCAGCCAATAGAGTAAAAAGATTAGGGGATATAGGGTTCCATTGTCTCAAACCTCTAGAATTTTTAAAGAACTTGGATGGAGACCCATTCATGTTGACAACAAAGGAGGCAATGGAGATTAGTTGGAATATAATATGAATAAAACCTCTCATTAAAACCAAACTTCCTTAGGAATAGATACAAAAAATTCCAATCCACCTAGTCATAAGGTTTTGATAAATCAAGTTTGAAGAGAAATCCCTATTTTCCTCCCTCAAAAGAAGAATGAATATTCTCATGGACCAGAATAAAAGAGTCAAGGAATTGTCTACCTTCCCGTTGAGGATAAATCCTTAAAGGGAGGATAGTCAATAGTCTAGAAGTTAATATTTTCAATATAATCTTATAAAAATAATTATAAAGACTAATCGGTCTAAACTGATCAAAGGATTGAGCCCCAACAATTTTGGGAATCTTAGCTAAAAATGTCCCATTAATATCTTTGAGAAGACATTTACTTCCAAAGAATTCCTTAACAACATTAGAGACATCCTTCTCAACAATCAACCATAACTTTTGGAAAAAGAACATGAGAAACCCCTTCAGGCTAGGAGCTTTGTCTCCATCAAAGGAAAAGACAACCTCTTCGATCTCCTTGCTGGATGGAATAGCTTACAAAATTTTGTTCTGATCATGGTTAAGTAAAATCAGGATGGCTTCAACCAAAGTGTTCTGATTGTCAAAAATAAGATCATTATCCTCTGAAAGTAGAGAAGAAAAGAAGTGAAGTGCTTCCTTCTTGATATCCTCTTCCTTGTTGATCTCTTTATTGTCTCTAGAAATTTTAGAAATTCTATTGGCCACTCTATGTTTAAGAGTAGTTAAGTGGGAAAACTTCATATTTATTTTACCCTCTTTGAGCCACACAACCCTAGATCTTTGATGCCAATAGGTTTCTTCCTTAGATATGATATAATGATAATTAAATAGGGATTTCTTCTCATCCTCTTTAAGAGTATCAAAAGGACCATGAAGTTTAATATCTTCCTAGATAGAATTCAACTCATGTTTTTCCCTGATCTTCTGCTAGAATATGTCCACAAAAATAGCCCTATTCCAAATTTTTACTTTTTCCTTAATGTTTCTGAGTTTTTTGGTAACTTTGAACATCATAGTCCCATCAACTCTGATATTCCACCAATCATAAATTTTCCTTTCCAGATCAGGGTATCTTAGCCACATTTTTTTCAAAATGGAAGGGGGAAAATTTGTGACCTATAGTCTGATTCGCCTCTAAAACCAGTGGGTAGTGATCAGAACCAATTCTAAAAAAAGAAGAGAGAGTGCAATAGTACTTAGGGAGCCACTCCTGAGTAATAAGGGCTCTATCTAGCTTACTTTGGATGTTGTTTTTACCCACATTCCTATTGGACCACATGTAGTTTAAACCTTGAAGATCTATGTCCAGAAGACCTTGATCCTTAATGAAATAAAAAATATCATTTCTTCCTTCATTCTGGGATAGAATGCCCCCTTATTTTTCCTTGTCAGTTAAAGGGGCATTCAAATCCACCATTAGCATCCAACATTCATCCCTGAAGTCTTGTCTTCTTTCAATAATTTTCTTCCAAAAGTTAGCTCTATTAACTTTTGAGTTTTGGGCATAAATGTTCGTTATAACCCAATTGAATTTGTCTTTGATATTGTACATTCTAACTGAAATCATATTGAGGTCTTCAGAAATGATTTCACCATGAATGGGTTTTTTAAAACTCATAAAATTAACATTCCACAATATGAAGACATGATGGTTAATATATGAATTTGATATATGCATCAAATAAACAAAACAAGTCCATGTCTTGTTGAGTATTAAAGCTGTTCATTCTACTGACCCGTTCTGATGCCAATACAACTGAGTTCTCAAGCACAAAACCAAAACCAAATTTGATTTATATCAAATCTATTGTAAAAACATCACAAGTCACCACTGCTTATGCTTATGTGGTTCACCAACTAAGACAAATGATAGTACTAGGAAATTGTTGCCATCTAGACAAGTACAGAGCCAAATCAACTTTCTATCTAGCAACACAATTTAAAATTTAAGACCACCTAGTGATTATGAATATGTGGCCAACCTAAGACATTAGCATCACTATGTCCCATCATTCCAGCTAAATTGGTTCCTTTTACCATTTCAAGTGCATAACTTGTGGTCAAATCAACATTAAGACCACATGTGGAGAGAAATAAAATGTGTAAGGCCATCAATTAACAATCAAAGACCATCAAATATGAGATAAATGCAGCAATAGATTGATTTCTTCCAATTGAAGATGGAAAATTTAAAATTTAAAATTTAAATTAAAAAAATCATGGTATACAAATAAACTAAAGAAAATCATTCTTATTCAAGCCATTCAACATCTACCATAGAGAAACATGAAAGCATAAGTCAGAGAGCAGAAATAAGTGAACCTTTATTTTTAGGGTATATTGACAATTTTACATATACTGCTTATTGTTCTTTCATGTTTATTTCATTTCTAATTTTCCATTCTTTTCCATCTATCTATACTTATTTTTAGTTTTCTATTCTTTTCCTTGTATCTAGTCATAGCTCTATTTCCTTCTATACTATGTTCTTACAATTTAGCTAATTTCATATGCAAAAGTCATAGAGGAAAATGATGTGAAGCTTCATTTCAAGGTATGTTGACCATTTTACACACTTCACCAACTTTATTTTGTATTGTTTCTTTCATGTTATTTTCATTTCTAATTTTAAATTATTTTCCATGTTTCTATCCTTATTTATCTTGTCTTCTATATTACATTATATTATTTTTATATGCACTTGATGTGGAAAGAAGGATCAATTAATTTTGATGTGCATTTTGTTAACTTTAGTGGTCTTAATATGAATATTTTTACTTAGAACACAACTTGTTTGGGGTCAGTAATTATATAGATGTCAATGTTTTTCTTATTACCTCTCGTTTGTGCCCTAGGTGGCAACCCTCAGAAACCTAGAAAGTGGTGACATATGATGTTTCTGTATTTAGGTTTACTTAGAATCAGATTTCACTATGATTTTTTAGTGAATTCCATAGAAGATTGTCATTCTATTCTCTTTAGTATCATTTTTGTTCACTTCATTTGCAGTTATCATTCCTTGATAGTTTTTTTGTTTTCCTTTTGAAGCCCAAAAGGTGATAGACACTAAAATATAATTATGTGCTATTCAAAATTTTCATGCCTTCTCCTTCAATTTTTTTTTGTCAACAGCATTTCAAAGTCCATCACCACCCACACTAAAAAAATATGATCCAATCAAGGTAATGAAAATGGACTCAGCACAATGCTGACATAAGTAACCTAGATCAATTCTACTACATTGTCTATAATTATGAATATGATACAAATAACTATAACAAGGCCTATCATAAACTTCCTAGTCTACATATCCTTGCAACCTACTCTAAAATTCATCTAGATGAAGATATCCTTGTATATATACATGCATCTAACAATGTAACCCATAGACATATTTCCCACACAAAATGCCTAGTAGAGATCCCATATCCACCAATTTGTGCACAACAAGATTGGCTTGCAAGCCAATCCACTGTTATTGACAATTTTTTCCTTGCCCCATATCCTTGTGATGATCTTTTCTACTGAGGCATACCCTATTTCTACTCAAACATTTCCAAGGTAATTCTCAAATCATGGAAGAGAAAATAATTTAGTAGATATTTCTTGGATAATTATTGTCCACATCACAAATAGTTCTCAAAAACTCTTCCCTCACACCAAAGTCTTAGAACAGTGGGGACCAACCATAACCTTCAAAAAATGGTGACCAAGTGCATCCCATCTTGGTTTTTCACCAAGGTAAATATAAAAATACAAAAAAATTTCATTCCTATTAGACCTTGTCACATGTACACTCAAACAATAATGTGGATAAAAACAAGACCAACAATATCACCTCATCTAGTTGACCCATAAGGTTTTGACCATGATTCACTACTAGTTTAACAATTATGATTCTACAAGTGTTAATATTTATCATTGTCTTTTATTTTCTACACCTTACACTTATAGGGAATTGTACTCTTCTCAAACATCACAGTCATGTTTGTCTATATTAAGTTACATTCTATAAAAAAAAACAAATACAATTTATGATTCCAATATTTTTTTGGTATTGATCAACAACCATCATGCCACCTACTTCTATGGAACCCACTGGTAAACC
Source organism: Chamaecyparis obtusa (assembly GCA_027943335.1). Lineage (NCBI taxonomy): Eukaryota > Viridiplantae > Streptophyta > Pinopsida > Cupressales > Cupressaceae > Chamaecyparis > Chamaecyparis obtusa. Next base: position 76,058 of record BSBK01013145.1, on the reverse strand, counting down.
ATTTTATACTAACACACTTTACAATCTAGTATGTTCATTATCTTAAACAATTTATGATCAATGCAATAATGTTTTTATTCTTTGAAGATGATGAGGTCACATCACAAGGATCTTGAACCAGAAAAACAACATCATCTAGGAAGGCAACCCATATAAGAGGTGTCAAATTCTCAAGTGATCTTGAAACCAAATCTCCAATTGTGACAAACCAGGCTACTACAACTAATGCATAGAAGGTCAAAAGAAAATCATGCCATATTACAATGTCATTCGAGGGTAATGAACCAATCAAATAGCGCACAAAGGTAGGAGGCCACAGAAGCTATAGTTAGCAAATTCTATAGAAGGGGCACTACATGAAATTGGGGAAAATGACATTTCTAAATGGACAACATCCAAGAAATAAGGAATTCTGAAAAATACTATATCAAAATAGTTGGGTGATCTTAAAACAATATGTAAGAAAGGTCCCCCAACTATCCTTACCCCAGAATAAGATGAGAAGATTGTAATGTACTACCAAGAGATGGCTGAAATAGATCATGGGATATAAATTATAAACTTGAATATAATTACAGATCAGGTATCTAACAAAAAACCCAACCCTTTCAAGCATGAAATTCCTAACAAGTCTTGGTACCAAGATTTTAAGGTCCACCATCCAGAATTGACGTTGTGGAAAATGGAAGGCCTCAAAACATATAGGTAGTTTAATCTAATACCAAGCCTTGTATGAACTTTCTATGAAAATTTGAACAAAGAATATGATGTAACTGCATATGCACCTTCTTGCATTTGGAATTGTGTCCACATAGGTCTAGAGGTAGGCACAAATGGATCTATGTGTTAGCATAATTGATGTAGTAATGCTAAGTGTTTCATCGATGAAGAATGGTATAGATTTGATGACAAGTAAATTAGTTATTAGGTTGTCCTTGATGTCAACTTCTTGACTCAGTATTTTGTAATGAACTAAAACTGATTTAGAACCTAATTGAAGAGTCTATGATTAGAGATCACCGAGTTTCTGATTATATATGACATATGATTAAATCAATAATATGTTGTCATTGATGTCAACTAGTTTGACAACACTTATTTTGTAAGTTACAATAACTAAACATCTGTAGAAAAAGGAGTAAAAGAGATGAAGAGTAGAAATATCTACATAAGGAAGATGTATATGATAGATGAGGATAAGGAATACATTGTGTAACTTACTGATGAGTCTATGACCTTATGTTATTGACTTGATTATGTTTCATTCATCTATGATGAGGAAAAGAAATGAAAGACATAAGGAAGTGTGGTCGGTTGATGAAGCATCATAGTATACACCAAGTAGTGTAGTGTATACCGAGCACAGTATAAATTGAGCTTCTATTCACTGACACATTTATTTGTTAACCGAGTAGAGGAAAAGGAACTAAATGATTAGTTTAGCCGTTAAGGATTGATGAGTTATAAAGTACATCGAAATAAGTGATGGATATAATGTTTGTTATGAAGATCAATGACTAGTATAATTCAAGGAAGATCTAAAGGATGAAATCAAAACATGTTACTGGCACATCAGTCGAGGAAGGTTTAAGCGGAAAAATGGACAAAGGAGAATAAGCAAAAAAATCTTATGGGGGAAAATAAAATGGTTTACTTATCTATTTAAGAGACTAAGGTTTCATTATGAAACTTATGCCAAAAGAAGGAGACTACAAAATTAACACATGAACAAGTTTCATGTATGCTTGATCAAACTGGTTAAGGGGAACTAAACTACAGAGTTTACCAAGTGTCAGAAAGCTATTACTGAGAGACAATAAGTCATTGATTATTGTTGATACAGAATTGATATACTAATTAGAGGATTTGAATGAGCTTAAAATAGATCTGATAATCTACAATTGAAGTTGTATTGTAATCAGATCAATTGCTCTTACATTTTAACTATTGTAAATAGAGAAATCTCTTAATAGAGTGGACTAGGAAAGTCTTTTATGTATCATTCATAGAATAAACATTGTTATCCTGTCAACCCCATAGTGAATGCTAGTTGGACGATAACGGTTGGTCTAAAATCCTCTAACAAGGTCACACCTAATAGCATGTTTGTAACCTTTAACAGGGTTGGGTCTTCATTGACCTCACTTTAGAAGAGTGAACATTTTTGGGTTACCAGTCCCAGGTGGTTTTTCCCTTCACAGAGTTTCCACGTTAAATCTTTTGTGTTATGTGTTCATTATGGTGATGGTTTGTTATCATACTTTACTTATTACATGTTGGATTTGGTCGGTAATCATTAGTTGTTATTGGATTGTAATCATTAAAAGCACAGATAGTATAGTATTTTATGTTACCGAGCTACAAAAGTTTAAGTAAATTGTTTTGGATTAAACATTTTGATTTGGGACTGTGGATATCTGATTCACCCCCCTCTTAGTTATTCTAACAATTGGTATCAGAGCATTGGTTTCTTGGAACAAAGTTTTAAGACTTCATCACAAAGGTCTCAAAATGTTTAAGAGGGAAGTGCGAAAGCTAAAGAAAGATAACTTCACAATATGGCAAAGTCGAATGAAGCTGCATATATCCAGGATTGGGAATTCTACCCTTGATCAAGTAAGGGATAGGCATGAACATAATGTTAGTATGATGGAGATTGCCACTGCCTATTTAGATGCCAAATTTGAAGACTTCAAGGACTGTACTATTGCTAAGCAGATGTGGGATAAATTAGCTCAAGTTTATAGTGGTGATGCGAATGTCAAGAGAGCAAGAGTTGAAAGCTTAAGAGGAAGATTTGATGATATGAAGATGAAAGAAGGTGAAAACATTATGCAGTAAACAAACAAAATAAAAGAGGCAGTTCATACTATTAGAGAATGGGATGGAGTCATTGATGAAGACACTATGGTAAGAAAAATTCTACGAACCCTATTGCCTATTTATGCCATTAGAATATCTGCAATTCATGAAAATAGGTCAGCACCTAACATCACACTCACTCTTGATAATCTGATTGGAAAGCTTACAACATTTGAATTGAACAATTATGATAATAGTGTTGTATCATCTGTTGAATTTGCTTTTATGACTTCTCTAAAGATTGGTAAGTCTAGAAATAAGAATGATGATAGTGATAGCAATACTAATGATGAGCTTGATGAACTTGAAGCTCTTATGGGCAAAAGGTTACCTAAAGGTAAAGGAAGGTATAGAGGTAAATTACCTTTAGCATGCTTTAACTATAAAGAAGTTGGCCACATTGCTGCTAGATGTCCACACAAGAAGGATGATGAAAGAACCAAAGACCGATCTGAAGGAAGATATGGGAGAAGATACAATAGAGGCTACTGACACTACAAAAGAGACAACCAAGACAATAATGACAAAGGCAAGAAGGTATGATACATTGCTGAGGAAGAAGATATCACTGATACTGACACTGATGATGATGTGGAGGTAGTATTTGTGGCAATTAAGGATGATTCTAAAGAAGATGAAAGGTATGTAGAGAGAACACTTATATCTAAGGTTAATAAAAATGATACATCAATTATAGATAGTGGTTGTACACATCACATGACTGGTGATGAAGAAAAATTTGATTATCTTGAAGAATACAATGGAGGATCTGTGAGAATGGGTGATGATGCACCTTGTATGGTAAGAGGTAAAGGATCCCTGATGATAAATGATAGATTAAAATGTCAAAATGATTATTGGGTAAAAGGATTGAACTATAATTTGCTAAGTGTGGCACAATTGAACAATTCAGGTCACCGAGTTTCTTTTGAGAGAAGAAAGGTGAACATATTTGATGATGGAGGAAGACTTGTTGGAACTGGTACACAATCTAGAGGTAATTTGTTTTATCTTGATAATGATCAGTCTTCTTGTTTATTGATGAAAGATGAAGATGCATAGTTGTGGCATAAAAGGTTATGTCATGTGAATTTTGATAACATGATTAAGATCAGTAAAAGGAGAAGAGTTAGAGGTCTATCTAACTTATCTAAGCTAGATCATGTTATGTGTCATGAATGTTATAAAGGTAAGATGACTAAATCTAGTTTCAAAAGAAAAGATTATTCAACAAAGAAGATACTTGAGTTAGTGCATACTGACCTATGTGGTCATATGAGAACTCAGAGTTATTATGGAGACATATATTTTATTCTTTTTGTTGATGATTATACTAGGTTGATGACTGTCATGTTCTTAAAAGAAAAATGTGAGGCATTCAAGATGTTCAAGTGGTATAATGCAAAAATAGAAAAAGAGACTGGTAAAGAATTGAAATGCTTAAGATCTGATAGAGGAGGTGAATTTATCTCTGATGAATTTACTAATTTTTGTAATGAGCATGATATTAAAAGATAGGTCTCTGCATTGAGGACACCACAACAGAATGACATTGTTGAAAGGAGGAATAAGTCAATTGTTGACTGCTTAAGGACATTAATGATAAAAAAGAATGTTGCTCAAACATATTGGAGGGAAGCTTTTAGCACTACAGTTTATGTGCTAAACCGAGTACAACTGAAGAAGGACACTAATAAGACACCCTATGAGTTATGGTTTGGACATAAACCCACTGTAAGTTATTTCAAAATTTTTGGAAGCAAATGTTTTGTTTTGAAATATGAAAGAAATGGAAAGTTTGATTCAAAAGGTGATGAAGGGATATTTCTAGGATATTCTAGTAAAAGTAAAGCATACAAGTGTCTAAATAGAGTAACTAATAAAATGATTGAAAGTACTAATATTTGAGTTGATGAGTTTGATGATAATAATGCAAAGGAAAGAAAAAAGGAACCAAAAGACTACAGTAGATTCACTTACATTGAACAACCTGAGTATCTATCAAAGCCACAGACAGTGACAACCGGTCAGTAGGAAAATAATACTAAGGAACAGGAAAGAGAAACCGATGAGCAGGAAGGACCTACCAAGCAAGCAAATGAACTTGCATAGGATGAACAAGAAAGAATAAATCAGATACTAATGATTTTTGTTATAAGACATCATCCTGAGACACAAATCATTGGAGATAGACAAGCTCACATGCAAACAAGGAGTTAAGCAAGACAAGGTACATGTCTAGTTTGTGATTATGAACCAAAGAATGTAAAAGTTGCATTAGAAAATGATGAATGGATTAATGCAATAAAAGAGGAAATAGAACAAATAGAGAAGAATAAAACCTGGACCTTAATACCCAGAACTAAAGATAAGAATTTTATCAGTACTAAGTGGATATTCAGAAACAAGCAAAATGAGAATGGAGAGGTAACAAGGAATAAAGCTAGATTGGTAGGTAAAGGATATGCACAGGAGGAAGGAATTGATTATGGTGAAACATTTTCACCTATTGCTAGATTAAAAGGAGTTAGAATGTTACTTGCATATGCTACACACAAAAAGTTCAAATTTTACCAGATGGATGTCAAGTTAGCATTTCTGAATGGAATACTTGAAGAAGAAGTCTACATAGAACAACCTGAAGGGTTCATTGATCTAGAAAAAAAAGATATGGTATGTAGATTACATAAAGTTTTATATGGTTTGAAGAAAGCACTGAGAGCCTGGTATGAGAGGCTGCATACTTATTTGTTAAGTATTGGATTTGTTAGAACAAGTGAGAATAACAATTGTATATGAAAGGAGATACTGATGATACTATTCTTATTGCTAAAATATTTGTGGATGACATTATATTTGGAGGACAAGATCAAATTTTTAAGTCATTTGTTGATGAAATGAGAAGTGAATTTGAAATGTCTACGTTCAGAGAGATTAAGTTCTTTCTAGGACTACAAGTGATTCAATAGAATGATGATATATTCATCACACAATCTAAATATATCAAGGAAGTATTGAAGACATTTGGCATGGAAGATGCTAAACCTATGGGAACACTGATGGCTACTAGATGTAAATTGACTAAGGAAGATGAAACTACAAAGGTGAACTAGACACTGTACTGATCTATGATTGGTAAGTTAATTTATGTAATGCATAGTAGACTAGACATAATGCATGTTGTGGGAATTGTTGCAAGATTTTCTGCAAACCCTAGAGAGTCACACATGGTTGCTACAAAGAGAATCCTAAGATACTTGAAGAAAATAGAAGATTATGGATTATGGTATCCTAAGGAAGACAAATTTGAACTTAGAGTCTACACCGACTTTGATTGGGCTGGAAATGTGGATGATAGAAAAAGTACCACTGAAGGAGCATTTTTCTTTGGTGAAAGACTTGTTACATGGACAAGTAAGAAGCAAACTTGCATTTCTCAGTCTACAGTTGAAGTAGAGTATGTTGCTACTACTACAAACTATTCAAATATTGTATATATTAAGCAAGTATTGGAAGGTATGAATGAGATAATCACTGAGCCGGTGATTATATATTGTGGTAACACAAGTGCAATAAAAATTTCAAAGAATCCAATGATGCACTATAAAACAAAGCATATATCTATTAAGTATCACTACTTAAGAGAACAAGTACAGGAGAAGCAAGTTAAGCTAGAGTTTGTTACATCAAAAGAACAACTTCCAGACATATTTACAAAGCCTCTACTGAAGGATACATTTGAGTACTTGAGGACTAGACTTGGGGTCCGTCCCCTGTCTACCGGTCACTAATGTGATCTGGATGTTGCATCAGCCTAATCTTATAAGAAGATCATTCATGTTGATGTAGCATAGTTCACACTTTGGATCATGTCTAAGGTTGTGAAAAGTTAGGAGGACTGGAATAGATGAGCATATCAATATACAGAGATACATAGAATGCACCGAACAACTGAGAGTTACATGGCTACTATAGAGCTGTATGTTTATTTGTTTCTTTGGCATTGTTGTCAAAGGGAGAGATAAACAATATGAAACAATATGCACTGATGAGGACACTGAAACATCTATCTATGGGAGAGACAAAGTGAAAGAAAGGGAGAGCACTGAAGATCAATTACTGAGAATAGAAGGAATCTGAGAGCTAAAAAGATCATATCTACAGAATGTCAAAGCTGCATTGGTAATGCTATTGAGTAACGTAGTGATTAAACATATTAAGCTAGGGAGAGCTAGTACAATAATTGTTCATAGAGTTGTATAATACATGTTTGGTATGTGTATGGTATATTTCATATTACTTGAGTTGCCATCAATGCCAAAGGGAGAGATTGATGAACTACAACTTATTTAGAACCTATTTGAAGAATATGTGATTAGAGATCATCATGTTTCTAATTAGATATGACATATGATTAAATCAGTAATATGTTGTCATTAATGTCAATTAGTTTGACATCACTTATTTTGTAAGTTACAATAACTAAACATCTGTAGAAAAGGAGTAAAAGAGATGAAGAGAAGAAATATCTACATGAGGAAGATGTATATGACATATGAGGATAAGGAATACATTGTGTAACTTGCTGATGATTCTATGAGCTTATGTTATTGACTTGATCATGTTTCATTCATCTATGATGAGGAAAAGAACTGAAAGACACAAGGCAGTGTGTTCAGTTGATGAAGCATCATAGTATACATCGAGTAGTGTAGTGTATACCGAGCATAGTATAAACTAAGCTTGTGTTCACTGACACATTTCTTTGATAACCGAGCAGAGGAAAAGGAACTAAATGATTAGTTTAGCTATTAAGGATTGATGAGCTATAAAGTACATTGAAATCAATGATGGGGATAATGTTTGTTATGAAGATCAACAGCTAGAATAATTCAAGGAAGATTTAAAGGATGAAATCAAAATGTGTTACTAGAACATCAGCTGAGTAAGGTTTAAGTGGCAAAATGGATGAAGGAGAATAAGTGGCAAAACCTTATGGAGGAAAATAAAATGGTTTACTTGTCTATTTAAGAGACTAAAGTTTCATTATGAAACTTATGCCAGAAGGAGACTACAGAAATATCGCATGAACAAGCTTCATGTATGCTTGATCAAACTGGTTAAGGAGAACCAAACTACAGAGTTTACCAAGTGTCAGAAAGCTATTATCAAGCGATAGTAAGTCATTGATTATTGTTGATATAGAATTGATATACTAATTAGAGGATTTGAATAATCTTAAAATAGATTTGATAATCTTCAATTGAAGTTGTATTGTAATCAGATCAACTACTGTTACATTTTAACCATTCTAAATAGAGAAATCTCTTAACAGAGTGGACTAGGAAAGTCTTTTATGTATCATTCATAGAATGAACATTGTTATCCTATCAACCCCATAGTGCATGCTGGTTGGATGATAACGGTTAGTCTAAAATCCTCTAACAAGGTCACACCTAACAGTGTGTTTGTAACCTTTAACAGGGCTGGGTCTTTAACAAACCGCACTTTAAAGGAGTGAACATTTTTGGATTGCCCGTCCTAGGTGGTTTTTCCCTTCACAGGGTTTCCATGTTAAATATTTTGTGTTATGTGTTCATTGTGGTGATTGTTTTTTATCATAATTTACATATTACATGTTGGATTTGGTTGGTAATCATTAGTTGTTATTGACTAGTAATTGGTAAAAGCACAGACAGTATAGTATTTTATGTTACCGAGCTGCAGAAGTTTAAGTAAATTGTTTTGGATTATACATTTTGATTTGGGACTATGGATAACTGATTCAGCCCCCTCTCAGTAATTCTAACATTTTTAGTATGTTACCAGATACTGTATGAGAAAAGCATTAGCTACAGTATGTTTATATGAAGTTGTTATTTTAATGGAATAATAAGTTATGTGTTGTGATGTTAAGTTTGTAACCATGATTTCTAATATGAAGTATTGAGTTGGAAATTTTTGAATGAAATCAAACTAGGTAACTTCCAAATCAATCAGTGACAAAAAAAATATTATTCAAATGTTATTTCAAATTGGTAAAGTATTTTCTGGACTAGTCATAGGATATTAATGATAACAATGTCCAAATACTATGATGTGGATCGCGACTCATAATGTTTGATTACTAGAATTAAAAGAAGGTTTTGAAGGGGTCCCCAAACCCTATACAGAACCATAAACAAAAGATTGAAATAATTTACACCATAAAAAAGGAACAAAATAAATGAACAACCCATAGAAGGGCTACATGGGTAGCAAAAACAAGTAAGTAGGAGAAAAGTAGCCTTAAAGACAAAAAACCAGCCAAGAAAATAGCTCAGTTGACAGAATACATTACACCAACTTTTTCATCCAGAGTCTTCTCCATTCTAGCCTGGATATTGTCCATCCTCCCAATGACCCATTTTAGCTCTTCAAAATTCTTCTTCACAGTGGGGGATTTTCCCTTGCTGCTAGCACATGTTTTGGAACTCGGCCCACCAGTAGCCTCCAAGGTAACATTCTTTTGATTAGTTTCCTCATCAAGGCTGCTATCCAACATGTTGACCAAGGCTTTGAGATTGATGCTAGAAGCTTTCATATTGTCCTTACTATGCTGGTTGATATCAACAATTGTGCTCTCCATATTATCTATCCTTGTTTGCACCTTAGAGATAGTAGAGTTAGAGTTCTAAGTCAAATTTCCCTCATTGAGCCATTTTTCCATCTTCTCTTGAAGACTAATATTGATGGCCTCAAGTTTTTTGCATTTAAGATTAAGCCTCTTTATCTCATGGAAGCACCATTTTTTAATCCTAAAAGAGTACAAAGCTTCAAATTTTTCAGTTTGAATGGCTCCAATAGTAACTTCCTCCTTATCATTGAAGTCCTCAAAAATCAATTTGATGGAGGATTCTCTAACCCTTCTTTCACTAGTATCCTCCCTCCCTTCATCAATGTTCTCCTAGGTATCTTGAGAAACATGTACATTGTATCTTATTCCAACCACAAACTCATCTAGAATGGGATCTTTCACAGTTTGGAAATTCCTATCAGGGTTATGCATCTTAGTATAGTGGATAGTAGTGTCAACCAAATCCTAAAGGTTTTGGGAATTATGAACCAAAATTTCTTCAGAATTCAGAATATCCTGAGATTTACATTCTAATTTGACAGTTTCCTCATTCTCCTTGCCTCCCTTATTCTTTTTTTTTGTGTTCTTAGATGTATAACTAATCTCCCTATTTTGAGTAGCATAATCTTCCTTTTGTTGGTTGCCATCATCACCTTTGTTAATAGTGTTAGTCTCTGACTCACCATTTTTTAAAGACCCCTCATATTTATTTTCCCCATCCCCTCCCAAATCCTGAGAGAGGACATTATCTTTGGAATGCTCGGTTTCCTCCTCTTCTCTATTAGGGCTTTGCACAATCTGGGTATCACATCCTTCTTTATCCTCTGAGTCATCTTTAACATTATCGTCATAACTACATTCAGAAGTTTGTTTCTTCCCAGTCCTAATTTTAATAGAACTTCTTCCAATATCTCCTTCCGGATTCCATTTACCTTTCCCCAAAAATGGAGTAGTGACATAAGGTTTAGGGATTGAATCCTTATGTGTTCATAAATCAATAAAATCAGCCCTTCATGTTGAATGGCCATCTTGGACTTCTTCTTGTGCTCATTAAGGATTTTTATTAAAGAACTATGTAAGTAATATGTAATGTTGATAAAATCCTTATATGTGAAGTGATTGAGGATCGTGAAATGATGGGAATGCACCTGAGTAAACCGCCCATTGAGATTAAAGTACTCCATAATATCTGAGAGAGTACTACACCAAATTTATTTGATCTTATAAACATCAACGAACCCATTAGCATGAGCTTCGAAAAAATCCTCCACCTTCTTAACTGCCATGTGATAAATCTTTTGATTTCTATAAAAATTTAAACCCTTGTTGGGGATACCAGTAACCTGAGCTATGAGCTCCATCAAGAGACTAATGGTCTTATCATCCATCGTGATGGTCTCATTTTTCCAGCCTTTGAATAATTTATGAGTGATAGTTTTATCAAACCCATGGAGTCTTTCTAGATATAGAATGGCTCCTCTCTTCTACAATTTATGCCACACCATAGCCATGTCTTCTCCTTTAATCCTACGGCAGTTAACATGCTCTGCCCTTTTTTTATCATCTCCTATGATGAAAGAAATCAAAACCAGACACTAGTTACTCTTCATAGATTCTTGATTATGCTTGTAAAAGGTTGTCTTTATTGACAGTATAAGCCCAAGTGACAATAGAAACCTAGAAAGCATGGGAACTAGTGATGTTAATAATACAAAGTACACTGCTCCACTCTTTCCAATAACTACCTGTAGGCACCATAGTACTCATGTGTGTTATTATAATCAATTTAAATCTTTCCTTCCTTCTGGATGATTTTTTCGTAATTAATTTTTGATTTTGTGTCCTCATTCAGATTTACAAAGCTCTCCCATGTGATGAAATCATCAAAGTTAACTCCCACATTGACCATGTTGTCAACCATGTTGTTTCTTTCTCTATACACATGATAAATGTGAACTTTATTTGACATAATTTTCTTTGTATTAGAAATAACATTATCAATGGTCCACGAAGGTATAGACTCTCCTTTGAGACACTTAATAATGTTCATAGAATATCCCTCTACCCAAATCTTATTAAAATTGATTTTTTTGGCAAGTTGAAGACCATAGAGATCTCTCATGGCTTCAACAATGTGATTGGTTTGAGCTCCCAAGGGGGATGTGATTACATCAATAAAGTTACCATTGAAGTCTCTAATTATACTACAAGACCTAGCCGGACAAGGATTGCCCTTAGCTACTCTATCAAAATTTATCTTGATCCACCCTTCTTGGGGAGAGCTCCAAACACTATTTTCATGACCATTATTCTTAGACTTGGCTCATTTATATTCTAGAAATGCTGTGTGTTTCCCTTATTTAGGTTTTCATAGAATCCTCTTTGGGATTTTTCAAACACACTAGTAGGATTGTTTTGTTTTTCCTAAAATATTCTATTAGTTCTTTCTTTCCATGTGTTCCAAGCCACATGAGGAGACACCATTTTCCAAGTTTCACTAACCAAATCATTAACACTAGGAAAATGCCATTGCTAATAGAAATCCTCAATGGAAAAGGGAAAAATCCAACATAAATTCCATTTCTGCAAGAAAAAGGACCAAACCGGTTGAGAAAAAGGACAATGCAAGTAAAGGAAGTTAGTATCTTCCTCAATAGAAAAACAAAAATAACATATATTACGTATATTAAATCCCCTTATTTTGAGATTGTCCACTGTAAGGCAATTATTTTGGATGAAAATATAATAGATGATCTCAATCATAGGACTAATAGCATTGTTCCAATCCTTGGCCCAAAAAGGTTTAGCAATAGGTTGATCAAATTGGAGAAAGCTAGCAGTAGCAATAGAGAAAAAACCATTTGGAGAAGGACTCCAAATCATAGATTCATCCTTAGCATCACAAATACATTGAGCCTGAAGGGCCTTATCAATTCTATCAAAACCAAGGTTAATCCCTACCATGTTCACCTAGCAATTGTTAATCTAGTAGTCTTTAACTTTAGTACCATATGTACTTTAACACTAGTTCATAAAATTGAGATAATTACAGTTGTCACTCAAGGGTGTCTCCATCAACCAGGGATCATCCCATAACCTAAATTTTTAACCATTTCCCAACTTCCACTTCTTCCCCTTACTGGCCAGAATTCTAGCATTATTCATATTTCTCCAAAAAATGGAGCCTTGAACTTTATCCATGTTGGAAAGAAGGAAATTTATGGATTTGATGTCATAAAGATATTTTTATTTGCGTATAGTGTTCCAATCCTTAGGATCCTTAGAGATCCTCCAAGTTTGTTTGTCCAAAAGAGAATTGTTGATAACCTTGACCCATCTTAGCCCCAATCCACTTATGGTTTTGGGTTTACACACCTTATCCTAGGAAATCAATGGAATACGGTTTTTTTCCTCAACACTAGACCAAAGAAAACATTTAAGAATGCTTTCAATTTTATCAGAGGATTTAACATGAATCTTAAACATGCCACTGGCATAAACCACCAAACTTTGTAAGGAAGAGTTAATGAGGACCACCTTGCCCACTTGAGATAACACAATACCTTTCCATCCAGCCAAATTTTTGTAAAAATTATCTAAAAGAATATTATAAAAAGAATTAGTAACATTCAGACCAAGGGTGAGGCCTAAATAGGAAGAGGGAAAATTATTGATCTTGCATTCTAAAATATTGGCAATTCTAGCCTTCCTGTCATCTGGGGTATTGATGAAAAATAAGGATCTTTTGTTCCAATTGATCAATTGACCAGTAGCACTTCTATAAAGATTAAGGACATTTTTCATAGCTCTAGATTCTTTGATAGTGGAAGTACCCATAGTGATAGTATCATCCACAAACTGGGCATGGGAGCATGCTAGAGGATTGGAATGTCTCAATCCTTGGAGAACACCCTTATCCATAAGTAACTTAAAATATATCCCCATGCTTTCAAAAAATAGAGTAAAAAGAATAGGGGAGATAGGGGTCCCCCTATCTCACACCTCTAGTATTTTTAAAGATCTTGGATGGAGACCCATTAATGTTGACAACAAAGGAGGCAATGGAGATCAGCTAGGAAATAGTCTTAATAAACCTCTCATTAAAACAAAACTTCCTTAGGACTAGATATAAAAGCTTCTAATCTACCTGGAGATAACATTTTGATAAATCAAGTTTGAAGAGAAAACACTTTTTTCCTCCCTCAAAAGTAAAATGAATGTTTTCATGGACTAGAATAATAGAGTCAAGGATTTCTCTACCAGGAATGAATCCATTATGTTGAGGAGAAATCAACAAAGGGAGGATAGTCAATAGTGTAAAAGTTAATATTTTCAATATAATCTTATAAAAAAAATTATAGAGACTAATAGGTCTAAAGAGATCAAAGGATTGAGCCCCAACAATTTTGGGAATTCGAGCTAAAAAGGTCCCATTAATTTCTTTGAGAGGACATCTAGTTTGAAATAATTCCTTAACAACATTAGAGACATCCTTCTCAACAACCAACCAAAATGTTTGGAAAAAGATCATGGGAAACCCGTCTGAGCCACCTGAGCTTTGTCTCCATCAAAAGAAAAGATAACCTCTTTGATCTCCTTCCTGGATGGAATAGTGTGTAAAATTTTGTTCTGATCATGGTTCACTAAACTTAGGATGCCTTCAAGTAAAGTGTTCTAGTTGTCAAAAATAAGATCATTATCCTTTGAAAGTAGAGAAGAAAAGAAGTCAATCACTTCCTTCTTGATATCCCATTCCTTTTTTATCTCTTTATTGTCTCTAGAAATTTTAGCAATTATGTTGGTTACTCTATGTTTAAGAGTACTTAAGTGGAAAAACTTAGTATTTTTGTCACCCTCTTTGAGCCGCACAACCCTAGATCTTTCATGCCAAAAGGTTTCTTCCTTAGATATGATATCATGATAACTGACTAGGGATTTATGCTCATCCTCTTTAAGAGTCTTAGATAGACCATGAAGTTGAATATATTTCTAGATAGAATTCAACTCATGTCTTTCCCTGATCTTCTACTAGAATATGTCCCCAAAAATAGCCTTATTCCAAATTTTTACTTTTTTCCTTAATATTTTTTATTTTTTTGGTAACTTTGAACATCGTAGTCCCATCAACTCTGACATTGCACCAATCACATATTTTCCTTTCTAGATCAGGGTGTCAGCCAGATTTATTTTTAAATAGAAAGGGAGAATTTTGTGACCTATAGTCTGATTCACCTCTAAAAATAGTGGGTAGTGATCTGAACAAATTCTAAAAAAAGAAGAGAGAGTGCAACCATACATAGGGATCCACCCTTGAGTAATAAGGGCTCTATCTAATTTACTTTGGATGTTGTTGTTACCCACACACCTATTGGACCACATGTAGTTTAATCCTTGAAGATCTAAGTCCAGAAGACCTAAATCATTAATGAAATAAAAAAGATTATTTCTTCCTTCATTCTGTGATAGAATGCCCCCATATTTTTCCTTATCAGTTAAAGGAGTATTCAAATCCCCCATCTGCATCCAGCATTCATCCCTAAAGTCTTGTCTTCTTTCAACAATTTTCTTCCAAAAGTTAGCTCTATTAACTTTTGAGTTTGAGGCATAAATGTTCATTATAACCCAACTAAAGTTGTCTCTCATATTGTACATTCTAATTGAAATCATATTGGGGTCTTCAGAAATGATTTCACCATGAATGGTTTTTTTTTCTCCAGAAAATGGTAGTACCACCTGAAGCACCAACTGAGCTATAACTACTAGCAACAACTTTCTAGAGCAATTTGATTTTATCCACTTTATCTTTACACATTTTGGTTTACTGTACTATAAGAATGTTCGGTTTGTGATCGCTAGCCATGTTTCTTAGAATCTCTTGTTTATGGAGTGCATTCAACCCTCTTATATTCCATGAAATTATCTTCATAATATTTTAGGGAAAAAATATTCCAAAAGTCCTCTCTTTTCCATCCAAAACCTCATGCCAACTATCTTGCTCACAACCCGCTTTAGCTTGTTTTCTTCCTGGACCAGTCTTAGGTTTCTCTACAACTACCTTCCTACTTCTGGTTTTGATACCTTCCAAGGTGAAAGGTGAAGCTTGGTTATTTCCTTTTGGGATCTTTTTAGCACTCTAACTATGGTCTTTAACCTTCTATATTTCCTTATTCTTGAAACAGTCTAAGGTTGGAGATTCCTCACAATCATTTGAGTCAACTAGTGATTTGAACTCTTTGACCACCAAAGAGATTTTTAGGGATTCTGAGATACCTACAATAGTAAAACCTTAGCATTCATATTTTCATTCCCTACCTCAATCTGGAGGATAGATTGTTGTTCATTATTCTGGAACATTTCCTTCAAAACTTCATTAGCACTCAAAATGGGCAGAAAATGGTTTCCCCCAAAGATCAAATTAGAAGTCTTCTCATTACTTGGATTGTTCTCGCATACTTTAGCTCACCATTACCTTTGAACTTGAGATCTATTATTAGTTCATTCCCCTTCTTTTTTTCGCCCAGGCATTCCACAATACTTTCTGAACCTACTAACATTAGGGTTTTCTCATCTTTAATCAAGAGGCCTCTTCATTGACTAGTTTACCTGATTCTTCAGAATGAATATTAGAAGTTTAAGACTTAGGTTTCTAGATTGAAAGATTCATTTATGTATCATTCTTCTTATTCTCTATTGGCACCTCTTTCTTTTTCTTGACCTTCTTCGGGTAGTTCTTAGCCCAGTGACCCACTTTTTTATAGTTAAAACAAGAAAAAGGGATGGATTCATATTCAACTGGCTCCTTCCATTTACCTATTTTAGAAACTAAGTCTATAAACAAAGGAAGGTAAGTTAAATTACAAATATTGACATAGATTCTAGCTAACACCAATATGGATTTGGATGCCATGACAAGATCCAAGGATAGTAGTTCATCAAAAAAATTGGCTATACCTTTGAAAACACATTCGCTCCAATATTCCAAGGGTAGACTAGGCAATCTCATGCAAATAGTGGCCGAGTCCAAAAAAGACTCACTTAAATCCATATCGAGTTCCCGCTTTCTTAGAGCCAAAGATGACTCACCCATTACCCAAGGTTTGCCACACAAAGCTTTAGATAAATTCTCACTATTGGTGAATGAAAAGGATAAGAAGCCTTTTGGCATAGAAAATATATTAGCTTGTCCCTTAAGGAACCATCTTCTCTTGGTGAACCTTTGAACAATGTCTATGTTTGGTCTCAACCTTGTAAATTTCCCCACCAGCATAAGATTCATAAAATCCATCAAATGATCAACAACCTGGTTTGGAATAAAAATAGAAAATTCTCCCTTACCTGGATCTGATATGTTGTTGGCTTCAGAAAAAGAGGACTCTCCCAAAGGTTTTTTTTTTTTTTTTTTTTCCAAAGAGAGCAACCCAGGTGCAGTCACGTAGATTTGAATCACCTTTATTGTGTTCACCTAGAAGATTCCAAGCTCCTCCACTCAGGTCTAGGGAAGCACTATTTCCTCCTAGGTCCCTACACCTCAAAAACCCATAATCATCCATAGGTTTGTTGACCCATTATCCTCCTCCCAACCTGTTGTCTCCTTTGAATTGTTAGTGTTCTATCCTACAACACTGATAGGTGCACCAGCAAGGCTTCTATTTTTCCTACCCACATCTCCATTCAAATTTTTGCTTTCTCCCACTCCCGCTTCCACTCCAACCATCCTAGTTAATATCATGCTCCCCAAAAAAGATATGTTCTCAATATGATATATATTTTTATTGTATTTCACCACTCATAATGTTGACTTGTGAATATTATTTAATTGACTGGAAGTGGTATTAAGAGAATGAGTAGGTAATGAAGATTTGTAAATCGGTGAAGAAACTCAAATTGGAAATGTGATTGATGATGTTGTTAGTTAAGTAGTAAGGTAATTCCATGATTTTTAGAAAGTATTTGACATCACATTGCCTAAAATATGTGTTTGAGGTGGATTCTTCAAGAATTTTCTATTGGTCAAACAATTTGTTGAAGATGGTTTAATTTCCAAGGTGAAATCCATGTGGAAGCCCATGTGGTAAGAGGAAAATGGTTTAAAAGTTAATAGATAAATTTTATCTTACCTAATTTGATCTAGATCATTGGTATTTTGGATCTAGGGTTTATTTTAAGGTAGTGGAAGAAAATTATATATATTAGAAAGTTGGAAAAGAAGTTTGTTGTTGATTGTGAATGACAGAATGGTGCAATGACAAAGAAAGTAAAGGAATCGAGTGAAATCAAGCTATGAAAGAGTATAGTGTGTGTAAAAGATATTTAGAACTTAATAGGTCTGACCATGTAGAGCTAGTGCAATTTCAAAAATAACTTTTATCTATTTCTTTCTAACCATTATAACAGTGAAATCCCTTAACAGGGTAGATCCTAATAGATCTTTATTGTAAATCCTATAAAAAGGTGGTATATGTATTGAATGTTTAAAGTCCTCTCATAAGGATATTTCTAACAGGGAAAAGAATCTAATAGATATAAAGGAAAGTAGCTTAATCGGGTAGCACCTAACAATGCTTTTGTAAACCTTTAATAGGGCATGCTCCTCACAGAGCGTATTCTAGAAGAGTACAAATTTAGTGGGTGCCAAATCCCATGCTTTCTTTTTCCTAGGTGGGTTTCCACGAGAAAAATATGGTGTCTTTATTATGTGATTGATTATTTATGGATGCATGTTTTGAAATTTTTTGTCTATATTAGTTGATGTTGAATGTTATGGTACATAAAGTTTAAAGAGGTTAAAATCAATGAATTTTTTTATTACTGATTCACCCCTCCCCTCTTATTAGTCAAACCTATATTAACAATTGGTATTAGAGCTTTGGTCATGTTGGTGATATTATTTACAACTTGAAAGAATAGATTTGAAGATATCTATGAAGGAAGCACCCAAGTTCTCTAAGGATAATTTATGTACATGGGTAAGCCAGATGAATCTGCTCTGTCATGTATTGGAGATCAAGCATTGGTTCATCTCACAACCAATTATGTTCAAACTACTATAACCCTAACTGATGAATAAATAAAGAGAGAGATGGAGCATAACTTTGTAATGATACAAATAGAAAGTGCTCTATATGTTGTTGAGTTTGTTGATATCAAGGCTATTGGTAATGCTAAAGACATGTGGGACAAGTTGATAAAATTTTATGGTGGTGATGTTAATGTTAAAAAATCAGTGGATAGTCTTAGAGGAAAGTATGATGAAATGAGAATTCATGAAGGTAAGAACATTTCTCAATACAACTATAGGATAAAAAAGGTTGTTGCTACAATGATAGGAGCTGGTGAACAAATTGAAAAAGATGATGTGGTAAGAAAAATATTGAGAACCCTACTACCACAATATGTTATTAGAGTCTCTCCTATACAAGAATTGATATCTATGAATCCCACAAATGTGACTCTAGATTCTGTGGTTGGCAAGCTTACTAATTTTAAGTTAAGTAATTTTGATAACAATATCCCTAGAATAGAGTCTACATTTAACCCTTCTCTAATCATTGGATCTTCAAAGAAAGGAAAAAATATCTCTAATAGTTCTTGAAGGAAATCATGATTATGATTCTATCTTGTTTGAGGAAAGTGAACAAGAAGAGTCAAAGGCACTGCTAGCAAGGATATTACCTAGAGGAAAAGGAAAGTACAAAGGTAAACTTCCCTTAGAATTATTTGCATGTAAAAAAATTGGTCATATAACATATATATGTCCTAAAAACAATAGGAAGGGTAAGCAAAAAAGATTTAGGAACTTCAAAGAAAAAATAAACAAAGCATGTTACTTAGAAGAAGGAGTGACTAATGAAGAATCAAATGGAAGAAATGATGAAGAGTTTGAGATAGTCTATGTTGTAGTCAAAGAAGCACCCTCAATCAGTGTAGATAGAAAAACTAAGGAAAAAACATCGATTCAAGCATGAATTGCAATAGTAAATAGATAATAAACAATGGGTTTACACATCAAATGACCAGTGAGAAAATAAAATTTATTACAATGGAGGAATGTGATGGAGGAGAAGGTAGATTCGATAATGGTTCTGCATGTGTGGTAAGAGTTAAAGGATCAATAGAACTTAATGATAAGACTAATTCCAATGATGTTCATTGGGTTGATGGATTAAATTATAACCTATTAAGTGTTTCTTAGCTAAATAAGAAAGGTTTCAAATTGGAATTTAGTAATGGTTTTTGAAATATCTTAGGGGACTCTATAAATTTGATTATTGTTGGTGAATAAACTAGAGGTAACCTATTCTAATTGAACTCTACTAATAAACACTTCTTGTTTTCTAAAGTTAAAGACTGTTGGCTATGGCATAAAAGAATTTTTCATGTTAACTTCAATAATATGGTAAAGGTTAGTAA
The DNA here is from genome assembly GCA_027943335.1 of Chamaecyparis obtusa. Classification (NCBI taxonomy): domain Eukaryota; kingdom Viridiplantae; phylum Streptophyta; class Pinopsida; order Cupressales; family Cupressaceae; genus Chamaecyparis; species Chamaecyparis obtusa. The sequence goes on along the minus strand of BSBK01013145.1, from coordinate 56,170 downwards.
GAAAAGATGCGTTAGAGGCATGCCTACTTTATCTAAGCCTTGTAATGATATGTGTAAGGAGTGTCAGTTGGGAAAGTTGACTAGTTCTAGATTCATTAGTAAAGTCTATTCATCTCAGAGCATTCTTGACCTTGTACACATTGATTTGTGTGGAATGATGAGAACTCAAAGATACTATGGAGATTGTAATTTATCTTTTTTATTGATGATCATTCAAGAATGATGTATGTTATATTTTTAAAGGATAAATTTGATGCATTCTAAATGTTCAAGGATCATAAAGAAAGATTTGAAAAATACATTGGTAAAACACTTAAGTGTCTTAGATCTGACAAAGGAGGTGAATTTAATTCTCAAGAATTTACAATATTTTGTGAAGAACATTGAATCAATAGAAAAATTTCAGCACCAAGGACACCTCATAAAAATGGAATTACAGAGAGAAGGAATAAATCCATAATTGTTTGTGCAAGTACACCTTTGATACAAAAAGGAGTGGCTCAAATCTTTTGGAGAGAAGATGTAAGTACTATTATCTATACTTTGAATTGAATACAACTTAATAAAGCTACAAAAAAAATGCCTTATGAGTTGTAGTATGGTAATACCCCTAGTCTTAGTAATCTCAAAATTTTAGGAAGTAAATGTCACATAAAGAAGGATGAACAAAATGCAAAATTTAATTCGAAGATTGATGAAAGGATATTTCTAGGATATTCTACTAGAAATAAGATTATAAATGTTTAAACAAGTGTACCTATTATAGACTTAGTTCTGTGCCTTTGTTTTGAGCTCTCTTGGTCTTGATAACTCAGTATAACATGGGAATCATCTCAAGGTTGTGGGACCTTTGCTAACTGAGATGAAACTTCCAGGTTCTAGGATGGTTCCTCTTGGATTATCACCTTAATTTTCTTCTTAACAAGAAAGTAAACTTTGAGGGGAAAGGGTTAGAAGGAATGCTTGGAAAGGGAAATAACTTGAAAGAAAACTACCTACTAGGTGATGCACCAAAATTAGGGTTTGGATCTCAGTATAGAGGGATGGGATCAATGAAAAGATCAGGTCTAGTAGGTCACAACTTACTGAATAGGCTTGCATAAGTGTTTCATAGGAGGGTCTAAACATTAGACACAACCTATGACATGCAAGCAGACATTCTTTTCAGCAAAAGGGCATAGGAATGAGATAGAATGACAGGGGGTTGAAGAATACCCAAAAACTCATCCAAATCAGATCATACATAGTAGTACACATATAAGCTAAAAATAAGAGGGATCAAGAACCCTAAGTATCACTGAAAGCATTCATAGACTTCAATCTAATAAGATATAAGCCAAACAAGGAAGCACAAGGACATGAAGGATTGTCACAAACTGCCTCTGTAATATTTGTATCATCAATGGGAATTTACAGAATGTGAGAAACCAGAGGGCAGGAAGAAATGCCATAGATAGCTTCCCAAGAAAGAGTTTTTCTTCTTTACAAAATGTGAATTCTGAGCCCTAAAGGCTCCAAAAAAAAACAATATATACATCCCTCATTGCATGTAGCCAGGAGTCAAAACTAACCAGGGTTACTAGATTTACAATAATAACAAACCATAGGTACACATCTGATGAAATCTGATCATGGATACACTTCTACAACATCATGGCCGATCAGATAAATGACCCATCCCTATACCACTATCAACTTGCAGACAAGCAACCTTGACTTGACAACTTCCTACAAGCCCACTAAGCCATAAAGACTCCAAATTTGATCTTCAGAATTGAATTTGAAAGTACAGATGGTGCCAACTCTTTAATGTTTCATCAGCATAATAACACCGCATTGTACCCTACAAAAATCCATGGCACCATCAACCAGATCATCCATCATCATGCTTGCAACCAGAAAATGCCCTGACAACATCAATTCTGAGCTACCCCACCACTTCACAATGTCCTCTACAGAAGAAAACCCGCCAAAAGTTGCACCGCCTTGAAAATGTCATTGGTTGCATGATCGCATGAGCTCAAAAAGCCTCATGCGATCATGTGACAAGCATCTTAGAAATCTGCCCCTCGCTTTGCACACGTAAACCAGATCCAACACTGGTGAAAACCCCTACAGAAGACTTCAAAATTAGGCCCCAACAGTTACCAGCTCTTCGTTTAAAACATGAATGTGGATCACATCTCTTCCTAGGAAATCAAGTAGTCTGGATCACCCCCAAAATAGTCACAAGCCCCTATGAAAGGTCAAAGTCCATATCACCAGTCAAGAGCCAATCGAAAGTAGGCATACCGACATTTCAGCATCCATGGAACCACCTCGAGCCTTACTAAAAACTTAACATAAGTTAACTTCAAGTTCATTTTCCTCTTATTCACCAAGTCATGTAACCTTTTCCTTAACCTCAGCCACATCCAGTGACCATGCGAAAATAGTTAAGCGAGCAACCGCGCATCCGCAAACTAAGATTCCAATCAGATGGTGGGTACAAGATCTCATGGGGTCGGAAGATCCCATGAGATCTTACGACCACCATAGATTTCTTTCCACCACCACCAAACTACAACCCAAACCCATAGATCACCACATCAGACAATTGTCATTATACCGCCAGCTTAAAAAGGCATCGACTTTCTTTAGCGGTGTAGTGATAGCCACAAGATCTTGCCGAGCATTAACCTTTGCAGATGGAGAATGGGCCTACCAACAGGTGTCATCCTATTGCATGATCAGAAGGGAAAGGAATATTCCTTGTGAACATGTGACAACCACAAATTTGAAAGGGAAGGATAGCCACCGAGCCCCACCAGATCGGAGTTGTGCACAGAAAAAGAATGTTGTCGCTAGGAAGAACTGGTGCAAAAATGTGAAGAGGTTGAAAACACAAAGGACTTTCAAGCCAAAAGTTAAAAACAGACTAATTTTTCAAAGAGAAGGTAAAAAACACAGAGGGTTTTTGACACTGAACATTTTCTCTGGAACTCAGTCACAGTAGCGCACAAATAATCCCTGCAACATTAAAACTTGAATAAATTCCTAGGTATTGAAAATTAGGTTATGTAATTAGAGCTAAAGCATGATGACACATTGAAGATCATAAGGTTTAGATCGCACATCATAAAACTTTGTGGATCAACTTCACATATTAAAACAAGTTGCAGCAGGGCGGGATAAAACAGAGACCTGGAAACTTGGCCAAATTTGCAGAAATGGAAATTTTGGGCAACATTTTGGTGACTTCTACAAGATGTCAGCCTGCTAGACATGGATCAGTGGCCTTGACATATCCATTGGGCATGGGGTCAATCTATGAACCCAAAACTTTGACAGAGACAAAATTGAACCAGCAAGACAAACTATGCACGAGCACTTCTTGGAAAGTAGGAAACTACTCTAGAAAATAGGGAAACCTAACCTAACCTAAACTAACTAGGGCAGAGACCTGGTTTAAAAAAAACCATTCACTAGTTGTGAAAAGTAGCTACCCTTCCTCATTAAGACATTTTGCATTAAATGCATAAGGATAGCTACAAGAATGTGAGACCCATAAAAATTTGGCAAATTAGGATGCACTACCTCTGCAAAAACAAGATCAAGTTCACTCACCTCAAATGGATCACATGGAGGTGCCTTAGTGAACTCTTTTTGGGCCAAATATCTGATAGGGCAGCCTCTTGAAAGTCTAAAGGTGGAACTTTCCTTGATGGCTTCTTCTTTATCTTCCTGGTTGCCCCCCATCATGGATAACCAGGTCAACTCATCATTTGTGGATAGGGGACTATCATCTCCCTCTGATAAATAGGCCAAGGGCTCATTACAAATAGGCTCCATACACAAGCCTCCTATGATGCTTCCCAAATAATCTTCCTCAAGGCTCTAGTTATCTGTACGTTGGGAAGCCCTCTCCTCAAAGATGAGATCAAGCTCATGAATCAGCATATCCTCAGGATCAATCTCTTCTAACTACAACAACTTCAAAGGGGTGGATATGATCACATCTTCATCATCATTCTCAACAAAACTAGGTAGCTCATCCAACAAGGACAAGGCATCCTCTTCTATATCAAGCTCCTATTGATGGTGGACCTGTTGTTCTGATTGACCTTCACCCATAGGTAATGGCCTAGTCTCTTCTTCATTATCAACAAAGAGGGGAAGCTCATCATACAAACCAGCCAAGAGCTCAGAACGAGCACCAATGTCCACCTCCTCACCTTGCTATTCCATTTCACCACAGTCATCACTCTGCACCGATACCTCAGATTTCTTCTCCTCTTCAAATGAAAGCTCATTTCCCATAGGTCCTTGCTCAGACACTAGACTAGTGTCCTTGAAAAGACTCAACATTTGACAGCCAATATGGAGAATCCATTGGGGAATCCAAATCACGTCATCATCTCGAGAGACCAGAGGGGTCTCTTGGGATAACTCACTTATCTGAATAGGATTCTTCTCGTAGAGTGGTCGGCTGCATCTCAAGCACAGGCTCTTGAAAAGAATTTTTTTCCTTAAAACTTGGGATGTGAAACTAAGGGGGCTCAGAGGGAGACATAGAAGGTGTAGCTGCTTTAAAGCTTGGAAATGAATACTTTGTAGGCTCCTCATGTGTAGGTTCTTGAGATAGATGGGCCCTCCAACTTGGAATTTTAGGCCTAGGAGCCTCTTGTTGAGCAATTAGTGATCTCAACCTTGCTGTCTCAATCTCAGCTTGGCGTCTGATCTCTTTTTGGAAATTTCTTATTTGTTGCTCATCAACAAGAGCCTCTGCCACTTGGTAAGGAATGAACCCTTTCTCATAAGTTTGAGCTTCCATCTCTTGGTAGGGAGCTGACTCCTCTTCATAATAACTTTGAGCCTCCTACTCTCTCTACTCCCTGATCTTAGACACTTGCTTAATAAAATCAAGCAATGTACTCTTTGTCTTCTCTTGAAACTGCCTTACCTATTGCTCATCAGGCTGAGAAGGGGAGGGTGGGTGGTAAGCTATTGGATACAATTGTTTGAAGGACATTGTTGGATTAGCTATGTGTTGTCTTTGATGTCACACAAATTTCATATCAATTATCACTCTCAGTATCTACCAAGCTCAGTCGGTCAACTAGGCAATTTTTAGTGTCTACCAAGTTCTCTCGGGTGTCTAAAGGAAACATGATAGGGTAACAGTGTTAATCGATCCTCCTTGGTTATCGAAGGAAAATTAGTGGTTACCAAGCTCTCTCAGTCTCCAAAGTATGTTGCAGAATTTGCTGTGGTTACCGAGTTCTCTCGGTCACCGAAGGAAATCTTTTCAGGATTAATGTTTACCGAGCAAGGTTGACCCTTTCAAAGAATTTTGTTATTACCGTTTGTTTATCCTAGCTAACTATTATAATAATTATTAGTGCCGACTTGACAATCTAAATGATTATGAAATGGCATATATATATATAGAAGGTCAAGTGGTGAATAAAACAAAATATAGCATGCAGAAATCATTTTGAAGAAAGGTGTGTGCGAATTTTGAAGGATGGTCAGATATCCTTGAGGAGAAACAAAGATTTAATTGATTAGTAAGGATCTAGTGAAATAGAACAAAGATCTATACTCAGTAATTCAGTTGCAGGTCATTTCATTGTTACTCTCTAGCAATTGTAGCAGTGATATCAAAATCTCTTAACCGAGTTGGTTTAACAACCATTTTGTAAATCCTCTAACAAGGTAACAGTTCTATTGAATTATTTCAAGACCTCTTACAAGGCCACTCCTAGCAAGGTGATTAAATCCTCTAACAAGGTCACACCTAACAGTGTGTTTTGTAACCTTTTACTGGGTTGTCTTCTAATCGGGCATCACTTCAGAAGAGTGAAAAATAGTAACTAGTTACATTGGTGTTTTTTCCCATATTGGGTTTCCATGGTAAATCTGGTGTCTCTTGTGTTCATGTTATTTTCTTTATTCATGTAAGTTAATCAGTGATGAATGCTTAAGAATAGTTTAATTAATACACACTTCAAGGATCAAGTTTTCAGCATTTCTTTGTATATTTACCGAGTGGCACAGTAAATAATTTGTTAAGATATTTAAGGGATCAGTGGTAATATTTTTGTGGTTAACTGATTCACCCCCCCCTCTCAGTTACTGCATCTATATTTCCAACAATTGGTATCAGAGCTTTTGGTGCTTGCAGGAAGGGTTTCAATGACCTAAGCTAAAGATTAGGATGTCTTACAAAAGAGAAATTCCAAGGATTAATAGAAATAACTTTTCAGCATGGCAAGGTCTCATGAGACTACATCTGGCTTCCATTGGTGATTTAGGATGCAAATATATTGATCAAGAATATACAATTCCTACTGGTACATTAATTGTTGAAGACATTGCAGAGAAGAAGAACCATAACACTATGATGATAGACATTGCATCAGCTCTTAGCTATGAAGAATTTGATGAAATCAAAGACTGCACAACTGCTCATGAAATGTGGAACAAGTTGAAGAAAATCTATGGTGGTGATGACAATGTGAAGAGAGCCAAAGCAGAGAGCCTAAGAGGATAGTTTGATCAAATGAAAATGAGAGAAGAAGAAAACATTGCAAAATATGTTGAAAGGATCAAGACAAGTGTTAGTGCAATCAGAGCTTCTAGAGGAAAAATTGATGATGAAACGATTATAAGTAAGGTTCTTAGAACATTACTCCCTATTTATGCAATAAGAGTTTCTGCTATTCAAGAAAGAAGATGTGAAGAAAATCACAATATAACTTTGGATGCCTTAGTTGGAAGATTGATAGTCTTTGAACTGGATAACTATGACAACTATGTTCCAACTTCTAAAAATATTGAATCAGCTTTTGAGGCTAAACTTTCACTCAAGAAAGGGAAGAAAATCCAATCAGAAAGTGAAGAAGAATCAGAGGAAAGTTCTGATAGCGATCTTGAAGTTATTGAAGAATTACTTGCAAAGAAGTATTCAAGAGGCAGAGGAAAATACAAAGGTAAAACTCCCTTAATCTATTTTTCATGTGAAGAAATTGGTCATATTGTAGCTAGGTGTCCAAACAAGAAAAGCAAAGATGAGAAGAAAAATTACAAGTACAATGGCAAGAAAAATTTCAAATCATTCAAGGATAAAGGTAAGAAAACATATTTTTTTCTAAAGATTTGGATGATAGTGAAGAAGAAATTGTTTTCATTGCTGTAAAAGATGAATCTGATAATGATGAAGATGAGATGGCACTTATCTCTCATATAAGCAAGAATGATACATGGATTATAGATAGTGGATGTTCACATCATATGACTGGTGACAGGACCAAGTTTGAACACTTTGAAAACTTTGATGGTGGTAATGTAAAGTTTGGAAACAATGAACCCTATTGTATAAAAGGAAAGGGATGAATTTCATTAACCAAAGAACTTATATATGATAATGCATATTGGGTTGAAGGACTAAAGCATAATCTTCTAAATGTAGCACAACTAATCAACATTGGATTCAAGGTTGAATTCATGAATGGCAAAGCAAGACTGCTGGATGACAAAGGAAAATTGATATGATTAGGCAAACAAACCAAAGGTAACTTGTTTTATCTTGATCTTGGTGATTACTCATGTTTTATTGCTCAAATTGAAGAAAGTTGGTTATGGCACAAAAGGTTATGTCATGTAAATTTTGACAACATGATGAAAATGACCAAATTCAAGAAAGTAAGAGGTATTCCTACTTTGAAGAAACCTGATGTTGGTCTATGCAAGAATTGTCAAATTGGTAAAATGGGAAAGTCTAGTTTCAAAAGTAAAAACTATCAGTCTGAAGATATTTTGGAAATTGTGCATACTGATTTATGTGGACCTATTGGAATTGAGAGCTATACCGAAGAAAAATTCTTTATTCTCTTTGTTGATGATTATTCTAGAATGATGACTGTTATGTATTTAAGAGAAAAGTCTGAAGCATTTGAGAAGTTCAAATGGTATTTAGCAAGAGTAGAAAAGGAAATAGGAAAAAGAATAAAATGCTTGAGATCAGACAGAGGTGGTGAATTCATCTGCCATGAATTCAATAATTTCTACATTGAAAGAGGAATCAAAAGACAAGTATCAACCCCGAGAACTCCTGAGCAGAATGGAATAGCCGAAAGAAGGAACAAATCTATCATGGACTGTGAAAGGACTCTAATGATTGAAAAGAACATTGCTATGAAATACTGGAAGGAAGCTATCAGCATTGCAGTTCATACCTTGAACCAAGTATAGCTGAGAAAAGACACATTCAAGACTCCATATGAGCTATGGTATGGCTACAAACCAAATGTAAGTTACCTAAAAGTATTTGGAAGTAAATGTTACATCTTAAAAGAATCTAGAAAAGGAAAATTTGATGTAAAAAGTGATGAAGGAATATTTTTGGGATATTCTTGCAAAAGTAAGGCATATAGATGTCTAAATTTGTCTACTCACAAAATCATAGAAAGTGCACATGTGAGAATTGATGAGTTTGCAGAAAAGATTGAAGAAGAAAGCAAAAAGGAACCAGAGGACTACAGAAAATTTGTTTACATCAAACTTGATACATTGCCTGACACATGTAAGGAGACTAAATCTACCAAGCCCAGTACAGTAACCGAGTCACAAGAAGAAGTTCAGACTGAGTCACAAAGTACTGAGTCTCAGTCTGAAGCTACCAAGCAAGTATCTACCGAGCCCGAGCAATCTGAACCTGAAGATGAAGAAGATGACAATGTAACTCATTCAGGAAGCAAGGAACTTGTATTAGCCAAGTACGTCAAAAAGCATCATAAACCAGATTAGATTATTGGAAACAAATCAGATGGTACTATGACAAGAAGTAAACTAAAAGGTACATGTTTATTTGCTGATTTTGAACCTAAAAATGTCAAAGATGCATTACAAAATGAAAGTTGGATTGAGGCTATGAATGAAGAAATAGAGAAAATAGAGAAAAATAAGACATGGACTCTTGTACCTACCTAAAGATAAAAATGTAATTGGGACAAAATGGGTATTCAAAAATAAGTTGAATGAAGATGGTCAAGTATCAAGAAACAAAGCAAGATTGGTATGTAAAGGATATTCTCAAGAAGAAGGAATAAATTATGGAGAGACTTTTGCTCCTATTGAAAGATTAGAAGGTGTGAGGACTTTACTTGCATATGCAACACATAAAGGATTTAAGGTATATTAGATGGATATCAAATCTATTTTTCTCAATGGTATTCTTGAGGAAGAAGTCTACATTGAGCAACCTGAAGGTTTTATTGATCTAGACAAAAGGGATATGGTCTGCAAATTACAAAAAGCATTGTATGGTCTAAAATAAGCTCCTAGAGCATGGTATGAAAGATTTCATAACTATCTTACTCAGATTCATTTCAAAAGGGCTAATGATAACAACAATTTATACATCAAAGAAGGATCAAATAACAAAATTGTTTTGGCTGAAATATTTGTGGATGATACTGTGTTTATAGGAAATGATGATCAGTGCAAAGAATTTTCAGAGCTTATGAACAAAGAATTTGAAATGTCTATGTTTGGTCAGATAAAATTCTTTGTTGGACTTCAGATTCAGCAGAACAAAAATAGTATCTACATTACTCAGTCTAAATATATCAGGGAAATACTTAAGAAATTTGGTATGGAAGATTCAAAACCAGTTGGTACACCCATGTGTATTGGGCTGAAGCTTACCAAAGATGATGATTCAAAAGAAGTAGATCAGACCTTATATAGATCAATGATTGGAAAATTACAGTATGTAGTACACACAAGGCCTGATATTGCCTTAGCAGTTGGAATAGTGGCAAGATTCTCAGCTAAACCTAAAGAAAATCACATGATGGCAATCAAAAGAATCTTGAGGTATTTAAGGGGAACTGAAGATTATGGCTTGTGGTATAAATTTGGAGGCAATCTGGATTTAAAAGTGTTTACTGATGCTGATTGGGTAGGAAAAATAGATGACAGAAAGAGTACAAGTGGTGGAGCATTCTTTCTTGGCAAGAGGTTAGTATCTTGGACTAGTAAAAAGCAAAACTGCACATCCCAATCCACAGCAGAAGTAGAATATGTTGCTGCAGCAGTAAATTGCTCTAATATTATATGGTTTAAACAGCTTTTGGAAGGCATGAAGGTTGAGATCAAAGAACCAGTTGTTATGTTTTGTGATAATACAAGTGCAATAAATATTTCAAAGAATCGAGTAATGCATTCCAAAACCAAGCACATTGCAATTAAATATCACTTTGTTAGAGAATTGGTGCAGGACAAGGAAATCAGATTGGAATATATTCATACAAAAGAACAAATTGCAGATATCTTCACCAAGCCACTACCTAAGGATGCATTCTTGTATCTAAGAGGCAAGTTAGGGGTCACTCCCCTATCCGAGGTTCACTAAATAAAGTTTTAGTAATGCATCAACCAGAACATGTTGAAGATCAATCAGTTGATGTAGCATAGTGAAGGAATCATTGCATATGAATCAGTACATAAGGTACATTGATATTTACCGAAACTGTGTAAGTTGTCTTTGGCATGTGTTGTCAAAGAGGGAGAGTTTGCTGTCATTTCAAGAAATTTCTAAGAAGAATAATTTGAGAAGTTAAGAGGGAGAGTTATCAGTTAGAGAAAGAAGTTTGAAGATGATGGGAATCATAATGAAGCTAAGGATATGTTTCTTACTCTTGATTTCTCTATGAAATTTCATTGTGCTATGACATGTTGTGTTGCCATCAATGCCAAAGAGGGAGATTGTTGGGTACAATTGTTTGAAGGACATTGTTGGATTAGCTATGTGTTGTCTTTGATGTCACACAAATGTCATATCAATTATCGCTCTCAATATCTACCGAGCTCAGCCGGTCAGCTAGGTGGTTTTTAGTGTCTACCGAGTTCTCTCAGGTATCTAAAGGAAACATGACAGGGTAAAAGTGTTAACCGAGCCTCCTTGGTTATCGAAGGAAAATTAGTGGTTACCGAGATCTCTCGGTCTCCAAAGGATGTTGCAGAATTCACTATGGTTACTGAGTTCTCTCGGTCACCGAAGGAAATCTTTTCAGGATTAATGTTTACCGAGCAAGGTCGACCCTTTCAAAGAATTTTGTTATTACAGTTTGTTTATCCCAGCCGACTGTTATAATAATTATTAGTGCCGACTTGACAATCTAAATGATTATGAAATGGCATATATATATAGAAGGTCAAGTGGTGAATAAAAAAAAATATAGCATGCATAAATCATTTTGAAGAAAGGTGTGTGTGAATTTTGAAGGATGGTCAGATATCCTTGAGGAGCAGCAAAGATTTAATTGATCAGTAAGGATCTAGTGAAACAAAATAGAGATCTATATTCAGCAATTCAGTTGTAGGTCATTTCATTGTTACTCTCTAGCAATTTTAGTAGTGATATCAAAATCTCTTAACCGAGTTGGTTTAACAACCATTTTGTAAATCCTCTAACAAGGTAACAGCTCTATTGAATTGTTTCAAGACCTCTTACAAGGCCACTCCTAGCAGGGTGATTAAATCCTCTAATAAGGTCACACCTAATAGTGTGTTTTGTAACCTTTTACCGGGTTGGCTTCTAACCGGGCATCACCTTAGAAGAGTGAAAAATAGTAACTAGTTACATTGGTGGTTTTTCCCATATTGGGTTTCCACGGTAAATCTGGTGTCTCTTGTGTTCATGTTATTTTCTTTATTCATGTAAGTTAATCAATGATGAATGCTTAAGAATAGTTTAATTAATACACACTTTAAGGATCAAGTTTTCAGCATTTCTCTGTATATTTACCGAGTGGCACAGTAAATAATTTGTTAAGATATTTAAGGGATCAGTGGTAATATTTTTGTGGTTAACTAATTCACCCCCCCCTCTCAGTTACTGCATCTATATTTCTAACATAAGCATGATGGGGAAGCTAGATTTTCATTTTCTATTGTGCCTCTTGTGCCCATGATCCATCTTGTCGGAGGGCCCACTCATAACTTTGCACAAGGGCAAACTCATTTGGGACATACTGGATATATTGATACCCTTGAGAAGTATAATAGCTTGGGGTAAAAGGAGGCTTTAGACTTTAATAGGGTTAGGAACTAGCCCATTGATCATTATTCTCATGATAGGATGGTGAGTAACCTAACCATCCATAGAAACTTGACATGTCTACTCAAGTAATCAGCTGGAACTTGAATATGATGACTAAAAACATACCAACACTTGATCTTTGAAACCAATAGACTTTCTGGAATTGCTAGATATGTAGCAAGATGACCTCTTCTAGGTCTATAGTACGCTATTAGCATATCAAAGATAGCATACCTTGAACATGAATCTAAACTTCAGTCCCACCAGGCATGCCAGAATTGTTATACACTAAGTTTTGCGCATTTTTTTCAAGCTCTCTTGGTCTTGATAACTCAGTATAACATGGGAATCATTTCAAGGTTGTGGGACCTTAGCTAATCAAGATGAAACCTCGAGGTTCTAGGCTAGTTCCTCTTGGATTATGACCTTAATTTTCTTCTTAACAGGAAAGTAAACTTTGAGGGGAAAGGGTTAGAAGGAATGCTTGGAAAGGGAAATAACTTGAAAGAAAACTACCTACTAGGTGATGCACTGAAATTAGGGTTTGGATCTCAGTATAGAGGGATGGGAACAATGAAAAGCTTAGTTCTAGTAGGTCACAACTTACTGAATAGGCTTGCATAAGTGTTTCATAGGAGGGTCTGAACATTAGACACAACCTATGACCTACAAGCAGACATTATTTTCAGCAAAAGGGCACAGGAATGAGATAGAATGACAAGGGGCTGAAGAATACCCACAAACTCATCCAAATCAGATCATACATAGTAGTACACATATAAGCTGAAAGTAAGAGGGATTAGGAACCCTAAGTATCACTAAAAGCATTCATAGACTTCAATACAATAAGAGATAAGCCAAACAAGGAAGCACAAGGACATGAAGGATTGTCACAAATTGCCTTTGCAATATTTGTATCATCAATGGCAATTTATAGAATGTGAGAAACTAGAGGGAAAGAAGAAATACCATAGATATCTTCCCAAGATAGAGTCTTTCTTCTTTACAAAATGTGAATTCTGAGCCCTAAAGGCTCCAAAAAAAAAAACAATATATACATCTCTCACTGCACACAGGCAGGAGTCAAAACTAACCAGGGTTACCAGATTTACAATAATAAAAAACCCTAGTTACACATCAGATCAAATCTGATCATGGATACACTTCTGCAACATCATGGCCAATTAGATAAATGACCTATCCCTGTACTGCAATCAACCTATAGGCAAGCAACCTTGACCTGACAACCTCCTACAAGCTGACTAAGCCATAAAGACTCCAAATTTGATCTTCACAAGAATTGAATTTGAAAGTACAGATGGTGCCAACTCTTTAATGTTTCATTGGCATAAGAACACCACACTATACCCTACAAAAATCCATGGTGCCATCGACCAAATCATCCATCATCATGCTTGCAACCAGAAAATGTCTTGATGACATCAATTATGAGCTACCCCACCACTTTGCAACATCCTCTATAGAAGAAAACCCACCAAAAGTTGCACCGCCTTGAAAATATGATTGGTCACATGATTGCATGAGCTCAAAAATCCTCATGCGATCATGTGAAAAGCCTCTTAGAAATCTACCCCTTGCTTCACACACGTAAACTGGATCCAACACTAGTGAAAACCCCTACAAAAGGCTTCAAAATTGGGCCCCAACAGTTACTAGCTCTTCTTTTAAAACACAACCATGGATCACATCTCTTCCCAGCAAATCGGGCAGTCTGGATCACCCCCAAAATAGTCGCAAGCCCCTATGAAATGTCAAAGTCCACATCGCCAGTCAAGAGCCAATCGAAAGTGGGCATACCGACATGTTAGCATCCATGGAACCACCTCGAGGCTTACTGCAAACTTAACATAAGTTAACCTTAGGTTTGTTTTCCTCTTAGTTGCCAAGTCACCTAACCTTTTCCTTAACCCCAGCCACATCCAACGACCATGCAAAAACTCTTAATCACGCATCCGCAAAATGAGATTCCAGTCAAATGGTGGGCAGAAGATCTCATGGGGTCAGAAGATCCCATGAGATCTTATGACCACCATAGATTTCTTTCCACCACCACCAAACTGCAACCCGGACCCACAAATCACCGCATCGGATGGTTGTTGTTATACCGCTAGCTTAAAAAGCCATCATCTTTCTTTAGCAGTGTAGCGACAGCCACAAGATCATGCTGAGTGTTAACCTTTGTAGACAGAGGATGGGCCTACTGACAAGTGTCATCTTGTCACATGATTGCAAGGGCAAGGATTATTCCTTGCGAACATGCAACAACCATAAGTTTAAAAGGGTAGGACAGCCACCAGGCCCCACCAAGTCAGAGTTGCGCACATAAAAAGAATGATGTCACTAGGAAGAACTGGTGCGAAAATGTGAAGAGGTAAAAAAAAAGAGGATTTTCAAGTTGAAAGTCGAAAACACACTAATTTTTTAGAGTGAAGGTTGAAAACACAGAGGGTTTTTGACACTGAACATTTTTTTTGGAACTCAGTCACAGTAGTGCACAAACAATCCCTACAACATTAAAACTTGAATAACTTCCTGGGTATTGCGAATTAGGTTATGCAATCAAAGCTGAAGCATGATGACACATTGAAGATCATAAGGTTCAGATTGCACATCATAAAACTTTGTGGATCAACTTCACATATTAAAACAAGTTGCAGCAGGGCGGGATAAAATAGAGACCTAGACACTTGGCCAAATTTGTAGAAATTAAAATTTTGGGCAATAGTACCAACAAGATGGTTGAAAGTGAAAAATGTCAGAAATGATGAATATTCTGAGAAAAATGAGGAAGATAGCAAGAAGGAGCTAGAAGACTATGACAGGTTTTCTTTTGGTCAATCAGTCGAGCCAAATACAATACTATAGCTGAATGAAATGAAGAATGATAAAAAATGAGCGAATGATGATGAAGGTAACCAAAGGGAAGAATCGGAACATACAAGGTATGTGAAACTAAATCACTGTCAAGATCAGAATATTGGAGATAAAAATGGTGGAGTGATGACAAGGAGTAAGGTAAGGGAAATTACTTGTTTACTATTTGAATAAGAACCTAAAAATATTAAATATACTTTGGAAGATAATGATTGGGTTGAGGCTATTAAACATGAATTATATCAAATAGAGAAAAATAAGACATTGACTTTAGTACCTAGGCCTATTGATAAAAATGTTATAGGTACTAAATGGATCTTTAGGAATAAAATTGATGAGAAAGGAGAATTGATCAAAAACAAGGCAAGGCTAGCTTGTGAAGGGTATGCACAAGAAGGAGTGGACTATGGTGAGACCATTGTACATGTTTCTAGACTTGAATGTGAAAGGATACTTTTGGCATATTCTTCTTTTAAAGGTTTTAAAGTCCATCAAATAGATGTAAAATATGATTTTCAGAATGGCATGTTAGAACAAAAAGTATTCATTGAACAACTTGAAGGCTTGGCTATTGAAAAAGATTACATGGTATGTAATTAGCATAAATAATTTTAAGGAATAAAATAAACTCCAAGATAATGGTATGAAATGATACATGCTTATCTTATTCTGATTGGTTTCAAAAGAACCAATGACAATAGTAATGTATATCTAAAATATGAAACTGAAGACAAGTTATTGATTGCTGAAATTTTTGTAGATGGCATAATATTTGGTGGAAAGAAAGCATTGAGAAGGTCATTTATAGAATCAATAAGGAAGGAATTTGATATTTCAATGATACAAGATCAAATTCTTTATTAGTCCTCAAGTTCAACAAATGAAGAAATGAATATACATTAGTAATCTATGTATGTGAAGGAGATTTTGGACACTTTTGGCATGGATGACTAAAACCTAGTGGGAACACCTATGATCATAGGTTGAAAATTATCTAAGGAGGATGAATCCAAAGAGGTAAATAAAATTCTATATAGATCCATGATCAGTAAGTTGCAGTATGTAGTTCATAGTATAATGGATATTGCACATGTTGTTGGTATTGTTGCAAGGTTTTCCTCAAATTCAATGGACTCACATATGGTTGTAGTGAACAAGACCTTTAGATATCTCAAGGGAACTAAATATTATGGTATATAGTATGGTAAATATGGAAATTTTATTTGATGATGACACGAGCCCAAGTGGTGGAGAATTCTTTCTTGGTGAAAGATTGGTCTCACGGACTAGTAAAAAATAGAATTGTATTTCTCAATCTACTAGAGAGGCAGAGTATGTAGTTACTTCTATTAATTTTTAGCAAGTGATATGGATAAAATAAATTCTTAAGGGAATTCATGAGAAGGTCACATAGCCAGTTGTTATCTATTGTGATAAAACTACTACAATAAAGATTTCCAATAATCTAGTGACACCCTTGAAGACAAAGCACACTGCAATAAAATATCATTTTCTAAGAGAACATGAATAGGAGAAGGAGGTAAGCCTTGAATATGTGCCTACTAAAGAAATTTTTTTTGATATATTCACCAAGCCTTTACCAAAGGACACCTTTGTGTATCTTAGAGGTAGATAAGGGGTTATTCTCCCATCTAAAGTTTATATAGGATGATGTTGATTACATCACTTCATATGTGTTTATCAAAATATCATATGTATGCATTGATGTAGAGGTGGAATACTCCATAAGGGGAGAATTATTAGTAATATGTTGTGATGAGATGATGAGGAAATAACAAGAAAAGAACTATCAAGTATAATCCATGATGACTAAATGACTAGACAACTTTGGCATTGTTGTCAAAGGGGGATAATATAAGGGGGAGAATATGTATTATGAAGAAAGAATATGTGAATGAATGTGAGAAGAACTATGATCAAAGGTACAAATAGAAGTGGAAATATTTTGAAAGATTCAGTAAGAGGATTTTCATGAGAGAGATATAGTGTTTCCAAGAAGAACTTCCTAGTTAAGAGGAAAAGTTAAGAGTGTTGAGAGTGCTTCCATTAATACCAAATAGGGAGATTGTTAGCATAACTGATGTAGTGAGGCTAAGTATTTAATTGATGAATAATGGTACAAATTTGATAATAGGTGAACTGGTTATTCAGTTTTTATTAATGTCAAAGGATTGACTCAGTGTTTTTAGTATGTTACCAGATATTGTGTGAGTAAATCATGAGTTGCAGTATGTTTCTGAAGTTGCTATTCTAGAGGAAGAATAAGTTATTTGTGGTGATATTAAGTTTTTAACCACAAATTTTTATATGAAGTAATGATTTGGTTATGTTTGAATGAAATCAAACCAGGTAATTGCGAAAAAAATTAGTGATAGACAGTAAGTGATTTGAGTGTTATTTCAAATCGACAATTTATTTTATGGAGAGGTCGTAGCATATTATTGATAACAATGTCTATATACTATGATGATGATCATGACTCATAATGTTGACCAGTGAAGATTATTTAATTTACTAGAAGCATTATTAACAAAATGAATAGGTAATGTAGATTTGTCAATTAGTGAAGAAACTCAAAGTGACAATGGGATTGGTGATGTTTTTAGTGAAGTGGTAAGGAAGTTTTGTTATTTTTGGAAAGTATTTTACATCACATTTTTTGAGGTATGCATTTGAGGTAGATTCTTCTAGAAGTTTCTTTTGTTCAAACAAGTTGTTGAAGATGGTTCAATTTCCAAGGTGAATCTATATGAAAGCTGATGCAATCAGAGAAAAATGGTTTATGAGTTGTTAGATACATTGTATCTTATCTAAATTAATTTCGATAATTGGTATCTTAGATCTAGGGTATATTTTAAGGTGGTGGAAGAAAATTCTATATATTAGAAAGTTGAAAAAAAAGTTACTTACTGATTGCAAATTCTAGAAGGGTGTGATGAAAAAGCAAGTAAAGGAATCAAATGTGATTAATCTAGAAAAGAGTATATTCTATGTAGAAGATATTCAGAGCTTAATAGGATTTGATAATGTAGAGGTATTGTAATTTCACAGATCTTTTTTATCTATTCCTTTCTAACAATTGTAATAGTGAAATCCCTTAACAAGGTGGATCCTAACAGATCTTTATTGTAAATCCTCTAATGAGGTGGTATTTGTATTTAATGTTTAAATTCCTCTCACAAGGATTCTTCTAATCGGGAAAAGATCCTAATAGATCTAAAGGAAAATCCCTTAACCAGGTAGCACCTAATAGTGCTTTTGTAAACCATTAACATGTTAAGCTCCTCATAGGATGTATTCTAGAAGAGTACAAATTTTGTGGTTACCAACTCCTACATGTGCTTTTTCCCATTTGGGTTTCCACAAGAAAAATATTGTCTCTTAATTATGTGATTGATTATTTGTGGATACATGCTTTGAAAGTTTTTATCTATATTAGTTGATGTTGAATGTTATGATGTATAAAGTTTAAAGTGGTTAAAATCTATAATTTTTTTGATTATTGATTCACCCTTCCCCTCTTAGCAATTATACTTGTATTAAGACATTAAAGGTGTTAGGTAGAAGAGGAAACTACAATGTGCCATACATCATTCCAAAGAGTTGTGAATGGATCACCATTCCCTATTGTATTAGTTTTTCTCACAAAAGCATAATAGGATTCTAATTATTCAAAGAGAAGAAGCACTTGAAAAATTATATTGCAAAATGTGAACTAGGTGATTGCATGATAGAATAATCACATGAGTGAATGAATAAGGATCTATTCCTTATTTTACTTCACTACTTCTCTCGCTTTGTACTAAGGGGTATTTCACGAGTGAGTAGGTACTTAATCATTTTTCATGGCCATGGGAGCCATGTCACAAATTACAACAATCTATGAGGCACGCACACTAGGAATTGATCGACTCAACTTTTTGGCCCGCACCCCCAAAAAATACAACCACACAATGAAAGTATTTTCTCTCCATTCAAAATGTATTTCAAATCTAAGTGAGTATCTTAGTTAGAAAAGTATCAAAATATTAGAATCGGGTTGGCAAAACTTGTGGAATTAGGAAAAAAGTATTTGAGTATTTATAACATAGTGGTGGGATTCAAAAGGATGGAGATATGGACCATGAACTAAGATGGACTCATCTGCAACATGCAGCCTATAAAAAAAATTAAAATTAATAGAGGGGATGATGCATGTATAGTTGAGAACATTCTTAGCCTTATAGGAGTTACTATGTCAAGTGAAAATATTGTATAGAAAATATCTCTCATCCATTGAATTGAGGAGAATTCACAAGTGGAGAGTAATAAGCCGAGTAATAATGAAATGGAAACTGTTGATAAAAATGTGGATGAGACTCTTGGTCTTCCATCCAATAAAATATCTCTCTAATTGGTGGTAGAAGGTGATGTCAATCTATTAGTGGACTTTCAAGATGATGATGGAGAAGGAACTTTAACTTTACTTATGCCACCCATTATTACCGAGCTAGAAGTTGTAGAATACTATACTCATTATGGGATAGAGTAATTTTAGACAGATGTAGATTTCACTAAAGAAACATGTGAAGATGATCATGTTGAAGATGAAAGCCTAATGTCACAAGTCAACAAGATCCCGAGTTCTCAACAACAACATGCATTGAGAAAGTTCTTAATGTTGCCCATGCAAATTATCAACCATAAACATGGAAAAGCTATTGATTAGGGGATCCTTGTAATCCGACAATACTAGTTATTAACCTCCAATGATTACATGAAGGATCTCATGTCATAGGAGTCGAGGAAGAAATAAATTGAGGGAGTCAAAGAAAGAAAGAAAGAACATATTAGACTAAATAAGGTTACACATGTATTGGCTAAGGAGAAGAAGGAAAATGAGAGAAAAAAATGAAAATATGTGCAAGGAGAAGGAACAATTGAAAGAAGAGGAGAACAAGGAAAAAGAGGAAAGAGAAAGGTGAGAAAAGGATGCCAAGGTGCATGAGGTAGATGAAAGGAGGATTGCACAAAAAACTAAGGATTTTCCTTGAAAGAAGTTGTTAATCAAAAAATCCACTCCAACCATTCCCTCATTGCAAGGACATGTCATTCTTTATGGGATGATCAACATAAACATGCCCAACTACTCTACAATTTTTAATGGTCCACCTTGTTCTCCACCTCTCATTTTTCCTTCTATGCACAACTACCATGTAGGGATACCATAATTAGTTACCTTGTTGAATATGGTAGATAAATTCAAAGTGAAATTGGTAGTAAACAACACACCTTTAAGGATGAAAACATGGCTTCCCTTGAGGCCTCAAAGGTAGGACCCACCTCGCCAACCAATTGCCTTCTTGTTTGTTTTGACAGACTCAAGGATGGTTCACATTACAAAAACTTCTATATTCATGCATACTTTTTGATAGGTAGTACACTCATTTTGCAATATTGATTCCATATGATTCTAAAGAAATTTTGTGTGTACATTACAGATAGATTACATTATATCGAAATAGGAAAGTGTATTCCATTTACATATGCTTGAAGGAATCTATTTTCAATTTACATAGTAATGAAGGAATATGTTTGTCAAAACTTGCATGGTGAAGTTGTATTGCATACACAAGATCTATTCTATTCCTAATTGAACATGGAATGTGATTTCAAGTTACATATTATTGAAGGAATGCATTTTCAATTTACATGGTAATGAAGGGATATGCTTTGAATTGTAAAAAATTTATTGTTAATTTTGTCTTGCTGATGCAAGATCTCTACTATTCATAATAGAACAAGGAAATATGACTTCAAGTTACATATTAATGAAGGAATGTATTTTTAATTTACATAGTAATGAAGGAATATTTTTTCTATTTTCAAAACTTGCTTGGTGAAGTTGTCTTATTGGTGAAAGATCTATACTATTCATAATTGAGAAAGGAATTTGATTTCAAGTTACAAAGTATTAAATGAATGAGCTTTCAATTTACATAGTAATTTGAAGGGATATATTTTCAATTGTCAAAAATTGCATGATGAAGTTGTCTTACTGATGCAAGATCTATTTTATTCCTAATAGAACAAGATATGTGATTTCAAGTTACATATTAATGAATCAATGTGGTTTAATTTTACATAGTAGGGAAGGAATATTTTTTTAATTTTCAAAACTTTCTTGGTGAAGTTGTCTTGCTAATGCAAGATATATACTATTCCTAGTTGAACAAGGAATTTGATTTCAAGTTACATATTAATGAAGGAATGTGTTTTCAATAAACATAGTAATGAAGGAATATGTTTTCAATTGTCAAAACTTGCATGGTTAAGTTGTCTTACTAATGTAAGATTTGTACTATTAATAATTGAACAAGGAATATTATTTCAAGTTACAAATTATTAAAGGAACATGTTTTCAATTTACATAGTAATGATGGAATATGTTTTCAATCATCCATAGTATTATTCATGTATGGTAAAAGTGTCTTCCTAATGAAAGGACTATAGTGTTCCCAATTGTAAAAGGATTGTGTTTTCAATTATGAATGTTCAACTCTTCTTGCATCTTGAAGATGTTATAATATACTGATGCAAGAAGTGTACTATTCATAATTGTAAAAGGAATGTGTTTATGAAATGACAAATACTAGTAATATTGCATCAGTAATATGCCTTGATGATGCAATAATCCTAGTATTTCTAATTAAACAAGATATGCATTTTCAATTCTTAATACTTGACTGTTCTTGCATCATCCAAATATCTTATTGATGCAAGAACCCCAATATTCCTTCTTGTAAAAGGAATGTGTTTTCCATTGTCAATACCAATAACCTTAATCAAAAATAGGTCTTGATGATGCATTAAGCTGACTATTCATAATTGGACAAGAAATGTGTTTTCAATTATGAATACCTAAATATTCTTGTATCATCAAGATATCTTTAAGATGCAATGAGACTAATAGAATCCATATCTTCTAGGAAATTACATGATATTTTGTATATCCTTCACTTAGTTGGCAACCACAAATCAAATTTTATTGTACTGAATCATTTGTCTGCCACATCAACAAGCCAATTTATGCCAACATGTACAAATGAAAACTTTTGGTACATCAAATAGGATGTCCATAGGCCCACCAATGGTTATGGTTCACCTTTCCATCAGTAGTTGATAGAGTGGCTTCATGTCCACTAGTCACATGGCCACTAAATCCACTTATATGTACTACCATATGTTACTGCCATCACCTTACACTCGAGTATCCCACCACATTTAATACACATCACCTATCCTTAATTCCTCTACCTTGATTAAATGATAAATGATGCACAAACCTTTTACTATGCATGCCTCTTGGTAGATTGACCCATCTATCATCCCTTTCTATGCATTCCTTTCTAGAGAGTTCTATCTATTTAGGACCAAAATATAAGTTGAAGAACAACCTAAAAAATTTCCTTGCACGTTTCATTTCAACAAGGGCATAATACCTTCTAGCCCTCAACCCCCAAAATGTTTCATACACATACATATAGGGTATGTGCAAGATCATGGTATACCAAGCTATGGCCTTAATTGGCAATGAAAAATCATAAAATTAGGGTTAGTAAACTTGACAAAAAAATTTGAACATTTTATCAACCTTATGTAAAAAAGTTGTAACAATAGAATCTGTAGGAAATTAAATGTAGTTTCTAAAATACTAGCCCTTGTGTGAAAAAAAAATTAATCTAATTATTCAAAATTTTAGATTTCAATGTAGTAGTATGAAAATATTAGGTAAAATGATAAAAAAAATACGTGTATGTTTGACTATCTTAATCACAATCAAATTATGATATATTTTCACAAGATTCTAGATATAAGTAGTAGACTCATGCCCATATGTGACACATATTTTTGTGTAATTTTTTCCCATTTAAATAATTAATTATGAATTTTCTACTACAACTTATTTAGAATAAAAAAATCTCGTGTTTGACCACCTTAACTAATTCTAATTTTTACATAATTGAAAAGTTTATTTTTCTTATAGTAGGCAGAGCATAGGATGTGATGCATGTTTCGGATTTCAAAAATGTTAAGACATTTGAAAATTATATTTGTTTTTCAATTAGTATGTCAATTAGGACTTTATAGATAATTAGAAAATAAGTAATAATTACTTACTGAACTCAAAATTTGACAAAAATTATATTCTTTGAAAGTTGATAATGTCTTTAAGAAACCCTTTTTGTTTCATCCATTTTGGGTGAAAAAAAATCATCAGCTACATGGTCAAAGTTTGGAGATCAGTGGAAATATGGTGAACACATCTTTTGAGTTGACCATCCACATTTGGCATTGCAAAGTCAAAACCCAAGGCAAATACCAAGCCTAATCTATTATCCAAATAATTAGATATTCGATAATTTTTCATATTCGATAATATCAAATATGCAATATCTCCTACTCAATTTCAACATTTTAGTTTCAATGCTTTTTCTAATTTTATGATTTTAGTTTTTTTTCAATTAAATATGATTTTAGATTTTTACGTTATATATTATAAATTTTTTTTTTTTAATATTAATATTAAATGATAATATCTTTAGTATTATATAATTATTTATATTAGTATTGTATTATATAAAATAGTATTAAATATTTATTAAAATATTTATATTATAACAATAATACCACAGAGAGAGAGAGAGAGAGAGAGAGAGAGATGAAAACAAAAAATTTGAGTAGGATATTTTGAATATCCGATAATATAGGATATTTGATATGTTCAGATATTCAATTTTTTTACTGGAATCCAAAAGAAAAAGTTGATTCTGTAGGTCCCTCGATCTAAGAACCATATTTTTTCCAGAGAAAATCGTAGGATTGTAGTTGTACAAAAGACAAAAAAATACTTTTCCACCCTTTCATTGGAATTTCTCTATTATCAAAGGTTTTTTCATCACCTTTTTGGTCTCACCATGGGGAGTAGTACACATCGAAAGTATAAATGGAAGAGGAAGCTCACAAATGAAGAGATTGAAGTGTATAAAGAAATGGATAGGGTTTCCCATCAGAACAAGGGACAAGGTATGTTAAATATTAATGAAGATGTGGAAATAGGCTCACCCTTAAATATGGTTTCAAGTGAAGAACATGAATTTAAAATGATTTATGACAATAATATTGAAATGAGAATATATGGATTGAAGATGAAAATGTAGGTTTTGAAAATGAACATGTAGATGTGGACAATGGAAGTGTGGACATTGAAAATCACAATCCACTAATTGAATATGAAGAAATTGAGAATGATAATGGTTTACAACAACTAAATAAATGTAACATGTCTCCAAATTATATGAGAAATAAAATCCCTTGGGAGGAATAAAGACAAACTTCAAAATTGAGACCATCAAGAACAACAAAATGGTTACTTGAAATTGATGAGAACATAATGAGCGATTTCGATGGAAAGAGATAAGAAATAACCATTTGGTTGTGCATTTCAAACCTTTTTGATAATTTTTTTAGCCACAAGACATTGGTCGAGCAATGTAAAATGTTTGTGCAATTACATTAAGGATGCAAAAGATGAGATGTATACTAGACAAATTGAAGATTAGTGTGAATAATAAAAATGAGATGAATGCTATTATTGTGAGAAATAGTTTTAGTGCTCTCAATTCCATTAGGAAGAATACCAAGGAAAAATATAAGAGAGCTACTAGGAGAGTTATTATAACCTCCTTAGCAAGTCATCATTTGAGAAAGGCTCATTTGATGAGATAAACTTGTGTTGACTTGAACCTAAATTGTAGAACATTGAATAGAGAACTTGCAACAAGAGAAAGACTTGATGATCCTCTTCATAATGATACATGGGCTTATGGTGGGATACTTTCACATTGTGATAAGAATATTACCAATGGTGCGAAGGATCAAATTTAACTATTTTGGAAATCTAACTCAAGAGTGTCACCAAATGTGAGGGATATCTTGAAGTTGAGAATTGGCATTTGAGACCTCACCTCGAATCCCAAAGATAATTTGGAGGTGAGTCAAACAATTTTTGTTCAAATTTTTTTGTGATACACATCCAACATTGCAAATATCACAAAGAGCTTTTGAATCCCTGGAGCATTTTTTTGTGGGCCTCTTAAGATTCAAAATAAATGTTGTTGCAAATATCATGTGGAGTTTTCAATGAACCATGAACTGTTATGATCCCTTCATTCTACTTTGCATAATAGTGAAATGTTGGAGTGTGGTGCACGTGCTCTTCCAAAATAATTAAGAGACTTGCTAGATCATTTTTTATGTCTTAAAGATGATGGATGTTTCTTTTATAGAAAATATATTTTAAATGACAAGTGCTCAAAGTGTGGTGGGCTAGTGAAGTTTGTTTAATGTTTTCATAAGGGCTGTGAACATGATTTTTGAAAGACCATTGTTCACAAAAGGGTATATGAAATTGTTAAATATACATTGAAAAGTGGAGGTGAAGGCTCTATATGTGAGTTAGTTACAAAAGAATGCAATGTAGCTGATTTTATCTCAAATTTTAGGAAGAATCTTTTTTACAAGTATGCAAGGCATATAGTCATAGGTATAAATGGTTGGATCAACAATTCAGGATGTGTAAAGATACTTTCTTGATTGACACTATTATATCGGTCATTGAATTTGTAGAGAACTATACATTGCATCCCAAAATGAGTTGCAAGCTCAATACTAAAATTTTATTTAGGTTTCTATTTTTTTGCACATAACATATAGACATTCCCCTGATAGTACAAAAGATAACCAGAAGATAATTGAAGACTACCATTTTTATATGAGCAATGATAGATCTCACTCTCATGAGTATCTCAAACATTGCTTTGAGAATTATTTTGAGTGGGTGTGGGAAAATAATAATGCTATGGATAAACATCTCATTTGGTTAGATAACTACATAGGTCAATTAAAAAATTCTCGTATGTTTTATTGGTATGTAGAATGAATGTAGATAGAGGTGTACCTCATATTTGGATATATTTGAGGCCGGTCATGGAAAAGGGGAGCATATGGAGTAGGTGAATGTGTAAAGAGATCTCTAATTAAGGAGAAATTGAGGATTTTAGGCGCAGAACTCCTTGATGCTCATTCTATTGTTGATTGGTGTACTTCAACATTGTCATAAGGGGGGACTCTTGATTTAGCTATGTGCAAATTCTTTTGGTTGGTTGATTTGGGCACAATAGGACATAGGTTGGATTGTCAAACCATGAAAGATTCTTAAAAAATGCTTTCATTTCAAAGCTCAGATGCTAGTGCATGGACCATTTGGACATGAGAGATGGATTTTTATTGTCCAAGGTATCTTCAGTGTGATTGGGATTAGTCTAAGTCAAGTGAGTGGGTCAATACATGGGTTCCACATTATCCAACTCCTATATCTGTCACACTATAATAAATGATGACATGGATTGTTCACTTGTCTATGACCATCTTTTAGATGTTCTACAACTAGGACTTGTTTTTGCATTGGTTAGACCACATGGAAATGATGAGAGATTAGATTAATGGTTAGAATGTTGGGTATGAGGAATGCAAAAACTTTCACAACTGACGATAGATGATGATATGTTCAAATATCCAACAAGATCACATGTTGTTAAGGGAACATAGTTTTACACATACATTATTATAAATAATGACATTCATTCATTTGAAGACTACAAGAAGCACAAAACCATTCTCTTCACACCTTGTCATAGCAGCCAATGTTAAGTTGTTGAAACATTAAGGAAAAAAAAAGACAAAGGAACTTTGGAATATTAGTACTGTTGATCATGAAGCAATATTGAATACCCTCAAGCAAAGAGATGAACCTTCAGAAATAATTCAGTAGATAAGTTCAAATCACTGCAAGATTTTCCATGTTTATAGGGCCACGTTCAATAAATTAAGTGTAGTTTTCTTCTTTATTTGTTTGAGCCAATAAACTTGGTTTTCTATGTGGATTGTAAGTGTAGTTGGATACATATTGTTAGGAATGGGAACACTAAGAGGGAGGTGGGGGTGAATCAGTGATTTATAATTAATTTCTAATTCCTGAAACTTAACTCAATTACTTATATACTAAAATGAATAGTAAAGAAAATGAAGTATTTAACCATGAAACAAAAGATATGTTTATGGGGAAACCTTGGCCAGAGGAAAACCCTGATGGGAATTAGTACCAATGAATAATTTCACTTAGTATTATGAACCTGTTAATGTTCCTTTGCCCTATTAGGAGCAGTCTTTAGAAAGTTGATTACAATGACCTGGTCAAAGGTTGGACCCTGTTAGGATTCTTAAAGTAACAAACCTTTTTTGGGGTGGATGGCTCACTACTGGAGCTCACTTCTCAATGAAGAAGGCTACAACCTCCTAGTTATCAGATCCACACTATATCTGTAAGGTGAACAGTTTCTTTGACACTGTTGTCTGATCAGTTCCTTTTGTCCATTGATGCTTTAACCTCTTGTAAAGCTCTATATCATTCTTACTACTCTAATACATACTTTGAATAATTTTTCTCTTGTCTATATGCCATTCTACATTCAAATACAAAAGTGCATGTCACATATATTCATGTTGAATAGACACAACCAAAACTAACTACTAGGTCGGCCTATAACTTAACACATACAATGCTTCCAAGTTAATTGGCTCAAGCATGTTTACATAAAATGATATTAACATGTTTATAACACAATTACAATAGGTGCATTGCCTTCACAAAATAAAATGATATACACTAACCAAAATACTATCTGTTAGCTTCATGCTCTGTTCTGTTCTACCACTTACTGACTATGTCACTTAGACTTACTGTAACTTCTTCATGCTATCATATCTGGCCATGCATTCTTAGAATTATCATATTAACATACTCAAAATCTTATATCTAAGGGCACATATAAAAACTCAATCACACACACATGTGTTGATGCTCTGATCATCAAGTGCTTCTCTGTCTTCTCTGTCTTCCATACTTAGCCAAATTATGATCTTCTAAGTTAGTGCCCTGAATACAAAACTTCATATGAATTTTTTTCCATAATGAAAACATAAATCTTAGTCATATATACTCATAAAGTCAACTTTCCAACAATCTCCCCCTTTATCTTTAGTGGAAACAAAGGAATGTGGTGAAGTTACTAAACTTAACTTATAAACACAACTTGCTAACAAACTGTACATCATCTTATTCTTCTCTATACACTACTATCTCCTTTAATATATCCTTTATATCATATACATTACTCCCCCTTTGACATTAATGACAAAGGTGCTCAAAAATTAAAAATTAATGTACTTACATAGAAAGTACATCTGGGTATGCAATTTGAAGGTTCTTGATTTCTTGCTGCAAGAAAACCTTGAGTGCCTCCACTGTCTGAAGATGGATGCATAATGCATAAGTGAGCTTCTCCATCTTTTATAGATCTATGCAAGGACCTTGATCATATTTTATTATTGTGGCATCTATCTACTTGATATTCTTATTCAATACATCTAGAGAGGGTGCTAGTTCATGTCTTAGCTGAGTTTGTCTAGCCCTTATCTTTTCTATCTCTTTTTTTGATTTCTCAATTTTATCCAACTATCCTTGATAAACATTATTGCACATGTTAATGTCTTGAGATGGATCTTCAACTAATTTTATTACTTCTACCATTAGAGATTTTTCTTCCTGAATCTTTTTAGAGTGGTCTGTAGTTAGTTTGTCCTTTTTCATGCAGTCAATGATTACCTTCCTTCCTTTTTCTGCTAACTCTTTTAGCATTGCTTGACCAATCTTAAGTGAATTAAGGTCAAGTGAGAAATTGACTATCAATTCATTAAAACTTTTCTTGATATATTTCTCTTCTGCAATCTTTGATGCCGATTCTTCTAGACTCAAGAAAATTCCTTAAAAGTTTGATAGGATGCTGCTAACATCATCCACTGAATGAACACTTATCACTTTATTATCCTCAAGGAGTAAATTGTTTAGTATGCTAAGTGATTTTACAAATAATGGATTTATCATTACTTGTTTTCCCTTTACTTTCTCCATAGCTAATACACTTATCTTCATCAGATGTTCTTCTCCCCATGAGTCTAAACTAGTTGTATCGGGAGTCAAACTTGACAACAATGATATAGATGATTTATGAGTAAGGAGTTTTCCTTGACTTACATCCATGAATTCAATTTTTACCTTCACTGGTATCTCAATAGAAGGCTCTTCTTTAGGTTCATCTTCTTTCTCTTCTTCATGTCCAGTTAAATCTTCAACTTAGACTTCTTCTTACTGGATAGATGTGTCTTCACCACATAGAATCTCATCTTCTTCTATACTGACAAAAGTTTCTTCAAAATTATCCAATTCATTATCTATTGCCGCAATGGTGATTTCAACATTATCAATCACAATTCTTTCATCCTTAGCTTCATGCATGGGCATAGACTGAAGTGGACCTATCATAGGTGCATTTGGGATCTTAGAGTCTTTTTCTTTCTCAAAGGGAACTTGGGTTGCGGGTGTGGTAGGAGGGTGCATGTGTGTTTCCAAGAACACTTTTTCAAATGACTTTTCTATCTCCTTCACAAATAATTCATACTCTTTGTTCATTATCTGCAGAGTTATGGTTTTGGTTCTTAGATGTGGCTTTACCAAATCAAGAAATAATGTTTTTCTCTTCAAGTGAAAAGAAATGAAGGTTGTCATCTAGAGTCTTTTCTCTTATCCTAAAATCCTCTTCTATGGCTTGTCTCTTCAAAGAATCCAAAATGTTCCATACATTATCAAGAATGATTGTCTTAAGTCCCAAAACTATCTTTTTGAACTTAATCATGTGCATGATAATCATAGAATGAATCTCTAATTTGTCAATCTCATGATACTTGTCATAAAACTTTTCTATTTTATCTATCCTTCCTTCATCAACAATTGTAGTTCTCAAGACTTACAGATTCAGTCTAAATCCTACCTCAGGAGGTGCTTGAGTGTTTTTCCCTTTGCTTCTAGTTTTCCTTGAGGATGGGTGGCTTGCGCTAGTCTGTTTCTCCTTTTAGGAATCTTACTTGGCTTGGGAGGTGGAGTGGACTCTAGATCAATTGTGGTTTTGGGCACAGAGGTTCCATCATCAGTCTTTTTCTTCTCCTCTTTCGGATCATCAAATTTCTCTATTTTCACTTTAGATGAGGGTGCACTCTCAATTTGCATGGAAATCTTGGCTTCCCTTGCTTTGTCCAAGTCTTCTTGGGTGACACCATGAATTTTTAGAATGTCTGAAGTAATCCTTGATGCTTTTCTCTTTGTCACAACACTGTATAAGATAGAGTCTACTTATCTTGTCTTCTCTTCATAAGTTCCCCATTTAGCTTCATTGGGATCCTTAGGTGATGATAGTTGGACTTGTGCATAAGCTTCCAAAATGTGTTCCTCTACTTTATATCTAAGTTGATGAATCCACTTTGTCCTAGGCTCAACTGCTTCCATGCATGCAATTTATGTTTCCACCATGAAGCATATGTTGTCCTTGTATTTCTCCAATATACTCTTAGGTATCCTATACCTTATTTGCATCTTAATTTTGAATGTTTTGATCTCAAGATCCATGAAATCCTTCAAGGTACTCTTTGATGTTTCCTTAAATGAGATTTGAGGCAATGTAGGTAGGCTCTTGTCAATATAAAGATCAAAGACTTTACCAACTATGTGAAAGTACATGTAGATAATCAATGAACCAAATCTCAATAACTTTATTTTGTCATGTTTTATGGCTCTTATATTGTCTAACAATTGTTCATGTAGGATCTCACAGAGGTTAAAATCTCCATTTTCTTTTATAATCCTTATAGATGCCAAAATTGTAGCCCCAAATACATTGTTCACTCTGTTAGCATGATGGAACTTATAACCAAGTATCATAGCCATGAGTTTTATGTCCTTCTCCTCAATGGTCTCAATTGTCATGCCATTCTTATCACTCTCAGAATTACATGCTTTCTCGACCTGTTTCCTAACATCTTTACCTAGTGGAAGTATGGCGCCAGTCTTAGAGATTTCGGTCATCTCATGAATGAAATTGGTTGTTATGCGAACATGGACTACTCCAATCCAAAACAAATCATCATGAATTATGCTTAGAAATATCTTGATCCATTTAGATTCATAGAACTCATACGTAGTCGCATACTCAATGATAGGTTTATTTGTGAAGTGCACAAATTTGTCCTTGAAAGTGAAGTTAGGATTAACCATTGTTTCTGTATGTGACCTTATCATGTCTACTTCTATAAGTTCCTTCTTGCAATAAATTTAGGTACGAATATATTCTACATGCATAACTCCCATTGGAGTTTTAGAAAATGCTCCTTCTAGGTCATCTAAGACTGACTTAAATGGATGCTTCTTGAATACATATCTTTTCTTCTCTGTATCATCAAATACAACTGGAGTGGTCATTTCTTACTTGATTCAATCACTCAAAATAAGGTTTCAAAGGATTTTTGAAATGTCACATCTGAACTAGGGTTCTGTAACAATTTAAACACTTATTTTCTAATGAAAAAAACTTTAATCCTTCAATACTAGCTGCTATGATCGCTTGTGATCTCAAAAGGCTTGATATTGAATGAAAAAGTGAAGATAATAGATCTCCGATGACTTATAAATCAACTTTCTACAATTAATGCTTTCCATGTAAACAAAAGTTGCGATCAGTGTATTCCAATCTTCATTTTGGATGTCAATTAGGATGTGCAATCTTCCATACTACATCAAATAGAAACCAAACAACTGAAACAAAAGGCACATACTTTGAGGGTGAGTATACTAGCTACGCAAGGGAATAGATCTTATCTAGCTCCCCCTATGACCATGAGGGTCATTTATCTAGAAGTAGAAGGTGCATCCACTAAGGATGCATCTACTACTATGGAACTGACATTATCTTTCTTTACTTCCATCCAAATCTTTCTCACATCTTCTATAGCTTTCACAAACTTGACTTCTCCAGATTTATCCAATATTGATGCTTGAGACTTATCAGGTCTTTCTTGTCTTTGCACTTGTGATCTACAAAACTTTGAGATGTGTCCAACCTTGTTACAAGAGTGAGAAATGACAGGAGGGTTATATTCCTTGGCACATTGATGTGGGTTACCATACTGCATTGTCTAGTTGTGTGACCATTGTAATTGCATATATGACATGTAATGTTTAGAGGACTTCTAATTTGCTAAGGTTGATTTCTCTGATTGTGTTGTGTCTGAATTCTCTAATTTGATCTACAATTCATAGCTCTATGACCAAATTTATTACATGAATAACAATATCCATTGAAAGGTCTTACCTCTTTACAAACTCTTGCTATATGTCCATGCTTTTTAGAGGCATAACAAGTTTGGTTTACTGGCTTGTGTTCATCTTTAGCTTCAGTATAATTTTCAATCTTCTTAGCTTCTATTGATTCTTCTCATACCTTCATTATTTCTCTCATAGCATTGATTTGATTTTGTGCTTCATTGAATCTAATACCACTTGTATTTCCTTTAATCTTCTATGCATACAACTATGACTCTATTAGATCAGGACTTGTGTGCAATTTGTCAATATGGTTCCTAGCTTCTGTCAGCTCAGATTCCATCTTTTTCTTGATGTTTTCTAACTCCATGATTTTCATGTTTTCTTTCCTAAGTTCTTTGTCCAACTATTTGTTTTCTTTGATCTGTTCTTCGTAGGCTTCCTGATTGTTAGTTAGCTTTTCATCCAAATCTTCAATCTGATCGTTCAAAGATGTGTTTTCTTCATTCAACTTTTTGACCATTTTTCCCAAATCATTTGTTGAACAATCTTTTAAATCTTTTCTTAGTTTCTTGATGAATACTTGTGAACCACTAACTTTCAATTTTAGCTCTTCAATTTCTTTTTATGATCTGTCAAGATCTCAAGAGATGCTTCAAGATTCTTCTTCTAATGTTTTACTTCTTCCAAAACCATGATCTCCTCAAGTGGTTAAACTTATCTTTAGAGGACCAAAGCTTTGATACCAATTGTTAGGAATGGGAACACTGAGAGGGGGGGTGAATATGTGTTCTATAATTAATTTTTGATTCTTGAAACTTAACACAATTACTTATATACTGAAATGAATAGTAAATAAAATGAAGTATTCAACCATAGAACACAAGATATGTTTACGAGGAAACCTTGGCCAAAGGAAAACCTCAGTGGGAATTAGTACTCATGAATGATTGCACTTAGTATTATGAACTTGTTAGTGTTCCTTTGCCCTATTAGGAGCAATCTTTACAAAGCTGAGTATAATGACTTGGTCAAAGGTCGGAATCTATTAGCTATCTTAAAGTAAAAAACCCTGTTAGGGGTGGATGGATCACTGCCAGAGTTCACTACTCAATAAGGAAGGTTAAAACCTCCTAGTTATCAAATACAGACTATATCTGTAAGGTGAACTACTACTTTGACACTGCTGTCTGATTAGTTCCTTTTGTGCATTGATGCTTTAACCTCTTGTAAATATATATATCATTCTTACTACTCTAATACATAATTCTTCTCTTCTCTATACTCCATTATTTATTTAAATACAAAAGCACATGTCACATATATACATCCTAAATAGACGCAACCAAAACTAACTACTAGGTCAGCCTATAACTTAACACATACAATGCTTCCAAGTTAATTGGCTCAAGAATTTTTACATATAATGATATTAACATGTTTATAACACAATTAAAACAGGCACATAGCATTTATAAAATAGAATGATATACGCTAATAAAAATAATATCTATCGGGTTCATGCTATGTTCTATTCTACTGCTTACTGACTGTGTCACTTAGACTGGTTGTAATTTCTTCATGTCGTCATATCTAACCATGTGTTCTTAGACTTAGCATAGTAACATACTCAAAAGAATACTAGTTGGATATTGTATTCTTATTATATGATAACATTCAAACATATATAACATACAACATATACACATGAGGAGAATATGCATGTTTTTTTTTTTATATTGTGTAGCCTAGTCTTTGAAAAGGTCACATTATGTCGCATGGTTTGAGAAACCCAACCTATTTAATTATTAATGTGACAATATGAAATATGTTCCATTAGGTCTTAGTTTCCTATTACTATCAACACAAATCATGTTCAAAAATAAAGTAAGTCTTTCACAAATTAGAGATATGACTCTTGATTTATTTCAATAATGGTCAAGCCCCTTAAGAGTTGTGTAAATATAACAAGTTAATAAAGATTATAATTTTGATGTAATTGAGAGTTATGCAACTAAACAAAAACTATTTTAATGAAAGTAAACATATATACAATGCATGACATAGACATAATATGGAAACAATACATACATACAACACATGCCAAAGATATAGTATGGAAATGATACATAGAATACATGAAAAACATAAAATAACCAAAAATGAACATGTAGATATGTATATATGAAATAGTTTTGTACAAAATGTGGCACATTCCATCTCAAAATATTTACAAAATCAACATATCTAGATACAATGTGGCATATGCCATCTCAAAATGTGTCATATGGCATCTCAAAGTAAGAAGTTCAACTATAAATGTTTCTAGGACATCCTATTCTATTAGTGGATCATCAAAATCCCGCCACTTTGAAGTACTCTTTGGATATGATGGATCCCATGCATTCAAACACAAAAGTGAAACCCCAAGTTAGATTACTTAATTTATATGGTTTCTACAAATAAAAAATAAAAATTTAAAATCATAGTCAACAATAATAAATAAATAAAATTTAAAATTGAACTCTCATGTAGCTCGCCTCTCTGTCTCCTCACACAGACAAGAGACCTAATATATGTCCTTGGTAGCGAAGGGAAAATGTCACCAATGTTGACTTCGAGCTATATATTTTTTCAAACATGAGATTGATCTATGAGTTATACTATTTAATGTTAAATCCTTGGTAGAAAATATATGTTAACAAAATAGCCAAATTAACATTAAAACTTACCTGTATTGAACTTTCTTCAAGAAATGTTGGTTGATTCATCAATGATACAAACCCTTGGCATTGTACCTCCCTCAAACTAGGGGTGACCTAAAATAGTCAAACAGATACTTCATACAATCATGACTTGATTATATTATATATACTTGATAGTAAAATATACACAAATAACTTTATAAATATATGTACTGTGGAGCTATCACTGTGAATTTAGATGGTTGTGACTCTTATCATGGTGAAAGGGTCTCATGCAATCATAATATACCACCCTCTATCAAATAAAATATATAAATTAAAAATTAGTATGCACAACTAACAAGTATATGTATGCATAAACAATCTAAAATACTTAATTACCTTCCTCTTGTCAACGCTAGATGTCTAAACCCCGTCACATTTCCCCTAGTGGAAACTAGTGACACTAGCATCAGTTTAACATAAGATGATCATAAAATTTATAAAACACATGTATATACTATTATAATAAAAGGAAACCAATGAGTACATTAAAATGTATGTACTGTGGAAGAGTCAAGGCCAAATGAAATGGTCAAATGCATCGACCCCTCCACCTATACCATCTCCTCCTCTTGCATCAACTGAACTTAAATGGAACACATAAAAAATATAAGTGGGAAATCACTATAAGAAAATTCTACTAAAAATATGAATGTTTAAAGTTAAATACAATGTAACAAGTGAACTATTTACTCTTACCATAATAGTAGGAGTCCATGGCTCTATATGCCCTTGATGCACATCTTCATGAGGTGCTTCAATACATGTAGTGTGTTGTGTAGTATCATCCACCTCAAAGATGTGGTTATATGCATCACTATCATTCAAGCGACCGAAGAACATATGCTTTCACATAATTCAAGTGTGGGGCACATAAACATGTGAGCTCATGGAGGATGTGGAAGGGTGAGAAGTATTAGCATGAGGAGGAAACAATGTCATGCTTTGTTTAACTAGTAGATCATTGAAGGTGTGAATGGCTTGAATAGTTTATGAGCTGACCTCAACAATAATAGTAGGATGCTACACTGTAGGAGGCGGTGAAATATCAGGAGGGGGACATATGTGTGGGATTTCACCCAGTGGCATGTCCTGAGGAGTGCCTAAGCCTACACTCTAGTTTGGTCTCACGCTCCAATAATTTACCTTGTGATCAAGTACAAATTCAGCATACATTTTTCTTATGAAATAGAATGGTACATCCAAATTTCTATGGGGTGGTCTATCAAAAACCATCCACCAACAGTCCCAAAAGTTGTCATGTATTGCATCATTTGTCCACCATTCAATTGACAACTTGAGTTTTTTAGGGTCCACTTTTAAACCAGTTTTGGGATCCACAAAAATATTACATATGTGATGTTTTTTTTATATTTAGGGTTATAACTTCATCATAGTCAAGCCTATCGTAAAAGTGGGTGTGCATGGAATTGCACCAAAGAAGTGCAACATTATGTTTCTCTGTAAGTTTCTTCATGTATTCAATAATGGAGTTCAACGTGGAAAAAATGGGTTGTAATGTGGGAATATTAGAAAATGTGGTCTGATATCCTCTAAGATAATTTATATTGTCTCCTATGAGATCCTCTAAACATAAAGGGTTTGAGACTGGTTGGTCTTCTGAAGGTGGTTCTTGGATTATTTGCAAGATCATTAGGAGGGTTTTATGATTGGTTTGAGTCCATGTATGATGACCATTAAAAACAAAATAGATAATAATAATCAATTTTAAAAAATAATAAAGAATATCATTTAAACCCTAGTTTTTATAAAAAAATAACTACAAATTTCAATTAAAAAATAATAAAAAACAATGAAAACTTTAAAATTTAACATACCTTTCAATCTGGAACAAATCAAATATTA
The DNA here is from genome assembly GCA_027943335.1 of Chamaecyparis obtusa. Taxonomy (NCBI): domain Eukaryota; kingdom Viridiplantae; phylum Streptophyta; class Pinopsida; order Cupressales; family Cupressaceae; genus Chamaecyparis; species Chamaecyparis obtusa. The sequence goes on along the minus strand of BSBK01013145.1, from coordinate 19,245 downwards.
GATTGTTTTTGATATTCAAAAATTTTTGGTTGTGTTAAACATTTTCACAATGAGAATGTTGAACATAGTTATAGGCTACAAATATATTTTACTGGTGAAAATCAGATATTTGATATAACATTAGATATTTGATAATATCAAATATCCAATAATATTAGATATCTGATTAGGCTTGTGCTTTGTCTTTTGGCTTGGCTAGGTGTACTGACACCTAGGCCTACTAAAAAGTCAACAAACTTTTTAGTGCACTTTTGGATGAGTGAAAAGTTCATTTTTTCACATCGCCACTTTTTGGCATACAATGATCCTAGACATACCTTATATGTACACACACACACACACACACACACACACACACACACACACACACACACACACACACACACATATCTGTGTGTATTTGTGTGTCTATGTATCTCCTTTAGTAGTTCTTCCAAATAAAGAATATACTCTTAGTAATCTAGAAACATGAAGAAATATGCATACACCCCTAGTGTTCATCAAATTTTTTTATGACATCCCTATTTACAAGGTTTTTTCAATGCATTTAATGCTTTCAATGATGGTATTTAAAGGATGTGTTGTTGTCAAAGTAAAATGATTATGGTAAGAGTGGACACCTCTATAATATTGTGAGGTGGATGTGAAGATCCCAATTTAAAAAAAAAACGTATATTAAGAGTAAGGATTGAAAATACAAAAATTATAGAAGAGGAAGGAAAATTACAAACTCTTACCAAATGGGTTTGTGACATTGGATTCTTCTCCCCCATGCTCAAGAAAAATATAACCAGCATTCATGGGGTGAATATTTTTGTGTCCTTTGATCATTGAAGAGTAAGACATATTGAGTTTGTTACACATCTAAAGAAGTAGCCCATGCTAAGTTGAAGGCATGTTGTAGATGTGGAGAACCAAAAATCACAAACAAGCTTGATCATAAGAGTTGGATAGAAAACACCATAACCAAAAAAGATAAAGAAATATGACTACTATTACCACACCAATTTGTGATTTGGATTCTCCATAGATACAGTTAGAAAAATAGTACAAACAAGTATGGGGGTGATTGTTTTATAGGGCTTTAATTATAAAAAGTTCATTACAATCCTAAATGAAATGTCTATAAGATGAGATCAACCAAGAAGAAAAAAATATGAGTTATAAATATTAATCATCATTACTTTAGGCATGATTTTATGGTTATGGATGAATTTTTTAAGAGGGAGTTATCCTAATTTTAAGGATGTGTCAAGGTGTACTATTCAATTTCAAAATGTGGTGGCCATGATAGAATTCCATTAAAGACTTTCCTAATCTAATGTCTTGCCCTAAACTGGAGAAAAATACACAAACATAGTTTTATTTTTAAAACATACAAACAATTATGATGACACAACTAATACTAAATGTGTTGCAGAAAGGTGAGAACATGGTGATGTTAGTTTCGAGTTGCAAGGTGTAGACATAGATTGAGTTTGAGTCACATCACGTTCAGATGCAAAGTCGGTGTTCCAAATTGTTACACAAGTTAGAGACCCTAATTTTTAGTGCTATAGGAACACTTGAGTCTAGTTGATTAACTATAGTTCATGTTAACAAAGTGTGGCATCATGATCGTAAATCATTTGTTAAAAACATAAGTTAAGTTAGGTTGATTTAATACTCTTACACTTACTTCATTTTACTAGGTGATTCACATGAGTGTACTAAACTACATTATAGGTTGACCTAAAAATACTTAAATCCTTAATCATAATTATAACATGATCTAATTAGAGCTAATACATATAACACTCTTATCATTAAGCCATTTACGATCATCAACATATCTTTAAACATGATCCTATATTATAACCAAGTTGACTAAATAAGACCCCTTAAATAACCTGTCAAACCTTAAGCTTTAGAAATCCAATTAATTAACCTTGTTTGTGATATTATTGTAATCATTTAAACAAAAATCCAATTTAATTAATCTATCCACATTAGACTTCCTAACAGCTTTGAATAAGAGTTCCCACAAACACATTAATTTCATTTGAATAAATTACTAAAGGATGCATTAAAATTCCCTAAAGAATTATTATAATTTTACAATTAATTGATAAAAACATTAATTAAGCTCTAATCTTAAACTACATTTATTAACACACATTAATTAAATAAATGATAATTAACTAACTACAAAGAATTAATAATTAACTCATCTCCTAACTATTCTCTAACACATTGATCTTAAGCACATATTAACATAATCCACTAACCCTTAAAATAAAATTTATTTAAATTCTATTTTTGAAAACATGAAAACCATATTTATTATTCATTACTAAATTTAAATAAAAAAACTAATCTATACATATAATTACTAACAAAAAACTATTAAACTAATTCTAACTATCCTAAACCTACTACCCTAACCTATTTCCCCATCCCATCACCCTCTCCCTCTTGTTGGCCCTCGTGCCAAGTGGTAGACATGAGAGACTAGAAAGTCAAAGAGGCTGCAAATTAGAGAGGGGTTCGAATGCCAAGGGAGAATTAAAATGCAGATTTTTTTTTTAGTCATCAGTTTGGGGCCTACCAAAAAATTAACTTTACCCTTCATAAAATGCAAGTGATCCAATCTGACAAAGGGTGGAAAGCCAAGACAACATGGTATGCATGGAAGAAGGGAGAAGTACACATGAGAAAGGATGTTTGCAAGTGGGTGGCTCCCTACCCAAGGAGGATGGTGACCCAAGGTAACTTCCCCAAGGCAATTTGCAAGGTAAGTGTTTAATGTGATTCACTGTCCATTTTTATTATTAATTTTTTTTTTTAAAAGGCATGTCACGACCTATGTGGGTTATGAAGGCAAGGTAAATGTGGGTGTGGGACCCACATAATGTCCCTTCACATGATGCCTTTTCCCATTAATCAATTGGGTTAGCACTGACATATATTATTAGGGGGGGTTTAGTTCTCTAACCATAGTTTTAGTGAGGGAACAATAGAGAGAATATTCTCTATGCTAAATGAGAATTAAAACTCTTCCCATACATTTTCCAAAGAGTATTTTGGCTCTCTCTTAAATTGAACTTGTATTTTTTTTCTCTTCCTCTTAACCATGTATTTCATTTTTGGAATGAAATAGATATAACATGTTTTTTGTAATCTATTGAGTGGATTGCTTATACAAGCATTGATAATAGGTATTTTATTACTTAGTTTTACAAATTAGTTAATTAACCATTGCTAACATGATTTTCTTAATAAGAATTAAGGTTCAATATTGAATTTAGTGTATAAATGTTTCATCATTGTATTTAAATTCATGAGCCTAAAAATGATAGTTGAAACTAAACTTAGTTAATTCTTCAAACTTATAACATGATCTTTGCTCACAATGTTTATAAACCATTTTTTTCAAGAAGGAAATAGAGAGAGCATTCAACTTGAAGTTGTGCAAGAAATACATTTGAAGACTAGATATGATTTGTAATCCAATAAACAACTTGAACTCATAACTTGCTCATTTTTCACATAATGATTACATTTCTATTAACAATATTAGAGTCTACAACACTTGATCCATTTCATTAAAAAATTCATCTTCAACAAGAAAGAACAATACAATACGAGGTAATACAATGGAGAGGTATCCAAAAAAAAAACATCAAGAAGACCTTCCATGCTCCAAATCCAAAATGGCTCCCTCAAAGGTCTATCCAAATTCTACAAAAAGAAACATATAAAACTAACCGTGGACAGATGTGTGATCACACTTCTATGAGTCCTTGTATGCGAGAGTGCTCAACAGTGAGTTCTCACAAAATGACCCATAGCTCTCTATCTGAGAAGAGCATGGTTTGAATGTGGCCCTCAGATCAGCCTATTTTACCCATGCAAATACAACTCAGAATGAGAGATTCGAGTTGATCTAAATGAAACTATTCTAAATGATTTGCCATGCAAACTAAGCTAAACTAATTTATTGAAAATGAAATTAAGCTATATGTAATGGATTTAAACTAAAATGATTTGCAATTAATCTAAAATGTGAATGTGCAAGTTGAAATGCTAAATGATTACAAGCTATGAAATTCTGCAGCATAAGTTCGATATCAAAATTCGGGATGATTGAATGAGCATGAGAGGTCTCCTTTTATAGGAAAAGTTGGATTCGAATGTGAAAGTAGAAGCAATGTGGGATAAATGAAAAAGAGGAAACAATCATCATTTTTAGAAGGTTTGTAATAAAATGGAATTACATTTTATTTTCTTTTATTTTTATTCATTTTGTTTCCTTTTTCATCACAGGAGATCTTTTGAGAGAATATTTCATTTATTTAATTTTAAAGAATAATATCTCTTTTAATTAAATAAGGTAATATTATATAATTTAGAAATGAATATTAATTCAATAAAATAAAACCATTTAATTAAAAGAGGATTTTAATTAAATAACATTATTTCATTCAAAGAATATTAATTTCAATTAAATAATATTATTTTATTTATTAAAAAGGGATATATTTCTTTTAATTAAAAATTGATGGGATATTCAAACTTTAGGGAAAATTGAAATATTTATGATTTGATCAATAAATTTGATTTGAATGTATGACAAATATTGATTCAAGAATTGATATCGATAGATTAAATAAATGGGGCCCAAAGTCTAGGCGACCATTTTATGGTGCATACATTTGCCCCTCTTTGACTAATGTGTGATCGATTTGGGAACACATGTAGTCAAAGAAGAATTGAAATGTGAGATCGATCTGGGATCACAAAACAACTTAGATGTGTGTTCGACGGATGGGAACACATCAGGACAAACATAAACTAAAGGTCTTTGAACATGAGGTCGATTTGGGATCATATCCAAAGTGAGAGATAAGAATCTCAATCAATGTTGCCCCAAGAGGAGCAATTGATAATTTGATAAAACTGAATCAAGGTTTGAAATTTGATAGGTACTGCCCCCTCGTGATCGAAATCGAAATGAGATAGAGGAGAAACAGTAAATTGATAAATTTGATCAAATCAAATGAAAGATAAGGTTCACAGCAAGAAAGATTATGCCCCAAGATTGAATTAGAAGAAAAGAAGTGGGGTGAATAGTGAATGGAAGATAGAAGTTTAGAAGAAATGGAAAGAAATGGAGAGAAGAAATAGAATCAATCAACTATTTAAGATAGAGAATTTCGATTGAGATCACGAAAGAAAGTAAGGAAATGAAGATCAGATCGTGACCACAGTTGACGGAAAAATCCACAAGAAAGATGAGGAAAACTCTCTCAAACTCATAATGCAGCCTAAAAGTGCAAATGCTAACATGAAGCCTAAATAATGCAAGCTACATGAAAATGCAAAGATGTACTTGCATGGGTAACATAGGTATTTTGTGTTCATCATTCATTAGAGAATGTAAGAAAGCTTATTTTCATCACTGGGCTATTATTATCGGACATCGGACAATCACACAACCATCACTAGTCACAAATGCAACTATGAAGATATGAATGTGATTTATATCGGTTTGGAATGTGGAAAGATTCTAACATGAGCATCAAAGACATAAAGGTCAAGATGACTACAATGTTAGCTTACCCAATTTAATTTAGCAAAACCATGCTCGCATCAAGGCATAAATGCCAGGAAAACCATGAGGACAGTTGTGCAAGAAACAGTCAAGGATGATGTCTCAAATATCCTAAGTGTGTCAAGGAGACAACAAAAAACACTCAAGAGGTTCAAGACAAACACCCACAAGCAGAAAGCAAATAAAAACATGCCCCATGCCCCAAGTCCTCTAGCTATGCATCACGGAGAGACCTGTTTAGGCAAGGACACTCAACGAAAATCAATAACAGTCAGCACACAAAGAAAAGATCATGACATATCTCAGGCTGAAGTGTTTTAAAAAGTTTAAGTGTGTAAACTGATACTGAGTTTCGAGGGTAAAGGTCGAATGCTTGCTAATGGGTAAGATCACATGACCGAATTGGATAAGACCAAACTGATAAGTGTTGAGAAACACTCGATGTCGGGGGTTTTGTGTTGAAAAGCACAGTTGGGTTGGTGTTGAAAAACACCATTTGTGAGGTGTCCTAAAGACAGGCATATCCAAGAGACCAAAGCTAACACAATGATGCCCCCCCTAGACACAGACAAAGACTAATTCCAAACCAAGGCAACAAGGACAAGGCATGATGGAGAATGGCTAAGTGTCGAGAGCGCATGCTAAGAAATAGGGGTGCAGAGGCCTCAAGTAGCGCCTATTTCTAGGTTTTCACCACTTGGAAGTTTTTTTTTTTGTTTTTTTTTTTTTCAGGACTTTTTATATTTTTTTTGTACTTTTGCTACCAAGGCGCCTGTTTCCAGGTTTTCACCGAGGCACATTTTCTATTTTTTTTTTGTATTTTTTGAATTTTTTATTTTTTTGTATTTTTTTCAGGATCATATATCAATTTTTTGGATTTTTTCAGGACCATAATTATATACAAAGGATGCCCCCAGACAGAACGGGCATCAAGGATAGAACTTCTTCAGGTGCTGAACATTGATAGGCGTAGGGAGCTGCTCCCCCTCTTCAGTAGATAGTAGATATGTACCTGAACCAAAAGCTGCTATGATAATATAGGGTCCAAGCCAGTTAGGTTCGAATTTGCCCTTTTGTTCTCTGTGTTGTTGGTTCTTAGGATTCTCTCGTAGGACAAGATCTCCTACTTGGAATTCTCTAGGGCGAACCTTTTTGTTGAATGCTTTGGACATCCGCTTTTGGTAGACCCTCATATGGTCAAATGAAGCTTTACGCTTTTCATCCAGAAGTTCTAATTCCTGTAATCTCATGGCGCGATAATCTTCATCTGTAATCAGACCTTTGAGAGAGACTCTTAGTGATGGAATCTCAACCTCTAAAGGTAACACTGCTTCAGCGCCATATGTGAGGGCAAAAGGAGTAGCCCCCGTTGGAGTACGAATACTCGTTCTATAGGCCCACAAGGCCGGATTTATCTGTAGGTGCCAGTCTCTACCATTCTTGTGAACTGTTCTGTGTAGAATCTTGAGAATGGTTTTATTTGAAGCCTCTGCCTGACCATTTCCTTGCGGGAAGTAAATGGAGGACCAATGTTGTTTTATCCTGAATCTTTGGCAGAGTTGTGTAAGGTCCTTGTTATTGAACTGACCTCCATTGTCAGTGATGATTTCAGATGGAACTCCATATCGACAGATGATATGGTTTAAGATGAATAGAGATACTGTCTTGCCTGAGGCAACAGAAAGTGGGACAGCCTCTACCCATTTTGTGAAATAGTCAGTAGCAGTGATAATGAATTTGTGCCCACCTGATGAGTTGGGATGAATCTGCCCAACAAGGTCAAAGGCCCATCGCTGAAATGGCCAGTGAGAGATAGAAGGAATTAACTCCCTACCTGGAGCATGTATCAGGTGTCCATGTTTCTGACATTTTTCACAAGATTTGGAAAATTTTATCGCGTCCATCTGCATTGTAGGCCAATAGTATCCCGCCCTAAGCAACCTTCTAGCCATGGAAAGACCATTAGAATGTCCCCCACATATGCCCTCGTGGATGTCAACTAGCGCTTGATCTGATTCCTCCTTTTCTAAACACCTAAAAAGTGTCCCATCTAGACCCCTCCTATACAAATCACCAAAGATGAGGGAATGGCAAGAGGCATTACGGATGAGGTTTCTTCTTTCAGACCGGTTGAAAGTGTCAGGGATGATGCCATCACGGAGATAGGAGTAAATGGCACCATAGCGGGAGGATTCATGGTTGATTATGGTACATATGACATGGCTTTCGGGTGAGTCAAATATGGGATAACGTAGCTCTTCCACTAGGAACTCATATCTGAACTCATGTTCTGTTAACTGCAGAAGTGAAGCAAGGGTGGCCATAGCATCGGCTGCTTTATTCTCAGCTCTGGGGATTTGTTGAAAAGTGACAAAGGTAAAATACCGTCTTAATGAATCAACCATTTTTTTATAAGGTATCAACTTGTTATCTTTTGTTTGGTATTGCTCATTAACCTGATTAATGATTAGCTGAGAATCCCCATAGATATGTAGCTCTTTGATATTCCACTCTATAGCCATTTTGAGTCCATTTGTTAAAGCCTCATATTCAGCTATGTTGTTTGTGCATGGAAATAGTAACTTGTAGGATTTGGGAATAGTATACCCATGAGGAGAGACAAACAACACGCCAGCTCCAGAACCATTGTGCATGTAGGAACCATCAAAGAATAGCTTCCAGGATCTCTCAGTCATGTACATGAGATGTTCGTCTGGGAAGTTGACTTGAACCGGCATATTATCTTCAATTGGAAAGTTAGCCAGTTGATCTGCAATAGCCTGGCCTTTGATTGCCTTGCGTTCGATATACTCTATGTCAAATTCAGAAAGAATCATCATCCATTTAGCAAGTCTACCCGTGAGAGCAGCTTTACCGAGCAAGTATTTGAGGGGATCAATTTTTTCTATAAGATGAATGGTATGCGCAAGCATATAGTGTCGCAGCTTTTGAGAGGCAAACACTACTGCAAGGCAAGATTTTTCAATACTTGTGTAATTGATCTCATAAGCCACTAGAGTGCGGCTAATATAGTATATGGCCCTTTCTTTCCCTTGTTCATCTAATTGAGCCAACAATGCCCCCAATGAAGATTCAGTAGCTGAGACATACAAAATAAGGGGTTTTCCTGGAATGGGAGGCATTAAGATAGGAGGATGTGCCAAATATTCCTTAATCTGATCCATGCTTTTCTGGAAATCTTCATTCCAGACACATTGAACCCCTTTATGCAGATTTTTGTTAAAGGGTTGTGCCCTATCAGCTAATTGTGAAATAAACCTCCTTATGGATTGAAGGCGTCCTTGAAGACTCCTCATTTGACTGACATTTTTAGGAGGTGGCATGTTTATAATGGCCTGAACCTTTTCAGGGTCCACTTCTATCCCTTTAGCTGAAATGATGAACCCCAATAGTTTGCCAGAAGTAACACCAAATGCACACTTTTTTGGATTTAACCTCAGTTGAAATTGTTCCATACGATCCAGAATTGCTTCTAAATCAGCCAGGTGTGTTCCTCTTTTCTTGGACTTAACGAGGGTGTCATCCACATAATCTTCCATATTTTTATGCATCATGTCATGGAAGATGGTTGTCATAGCTCTTTGATAAGTAGCTCCTGCATTTTTTAATCCAAAGGGCATGACGTTCCAACAGTAAGTACCCCACGCACATGTGAATGCAGTCTTTTCTTGATCCTCAGGAGCAATCTTGATCTGATTATACCCAGAAAAACCATCCATCAAGGAGTAGATCTCATAGCCCGCCATCATGTCCACTATCATGTCTATGTTAGGAAGTGGAAAATCGTCCTTTGGGAATGCTCTATTAAGATCTCTAAAATCTGTGCAGATTCGGATGGATTTATCTTGTTTGGAAATAGGTACAATGTTGGAAATCCAGTCAGCATAGTCTACTGCTCTAATGAATCCTGCACCAAGGAGCTTTTCTAATTCAGCTTTTACTAAAAGAGCTATATGAGGGTGCATTTTTCGTAACTTTTGTTTGACTGGTTTCACACCCGGAGCTATGGACAAATGATGCATAATGAGATTAGTGTCCAACCCTGGCATGTCCAAATATGTCCATGCAAAATTAATTTGCTTCTTTTGGAGGAACTCAGTGTAGGCTTTCTTTTCTTGAGGTGATAAAGATTTAGCCAAGTGTACAAGTTTTGGAGCCTCTTCTGTGGCCAAATTAATAGCATCTGTAGGCTCCACCAATACTGATGATCTGTCATGAAAATAACTTGGGAGACTATCAAGTACCTCATTCGTAGGTGCCTCAGAGAGGTTTTCACCTTTGGATATGTCTTTTATTTTTACTTTTTTTGGTTCTGACACCGCCACATAGTGGTTTTCGCCATCATAACTCTTATTCTTTTTTTCTTTTCTTTTTATCTTGTGACTAAGGTACTTGATGTCTGATTCTGTCATGTTGGTAGCTGGTTCACTGGTGGAAGAGACTATAGGTTCAACAGCATTTAGGTAGCAAGTGATCTCATAGTCATTGGAAAATGTCAAGAGTTGAGGCTCTTGATGACGTTGAGACCAATCAATAAGGTTGGGATTAATGAGGGGTAGATTGATGTCTGGTTCAATATTAAGGATATAGGGGATGTCATCTCTGGTGACCGCAGAATCGGAGTCTGTCAAGTATCCCTCTAAGGTGTCTAAATCAAGATTCATCCCATCAAGTGAAGAATCATCTACTAATGCGACATGTGGGTTTGAATCTTCTAATCTAACACATGACTCATTAGCTACGTTGGGTTGAGTACTATAAGCATGAACAACATCCATATCCAAATCAACTGTTGCATCTGAGAGTGAATCCCATTCATACTCATTTGAGTCTGTGTCTGAATCCTTGCTAGGATGTTTACACCAGCTGGGTTTCCTAAGCCTCAAGGTAGAAGCCTGGACATCTTCGAGAGTCACACCTTCTCGGATGAAATTTTCAGCATGTCCTTCAGTAGTGATTTGGTGTGTACTGGTAGTCATATTTTCTGAATCTCCCCAAAGGAGATTTGTTGAAGGAACCCAATCATCTGTCATGTCTTGTTGATTGGTCAAGTCTGGTACATATTCTGTGTCAGCTTTGCTATCCCGCTTATCAGGAATGGGGATAGCGTGCTTGTTTTTCTTCATAAAGCCTAGGCCAACCGGTTTCTTAGACTTACGTCCAAAAAGATCATGATTAAGTGGTTCGGCTCTAGCATCTAATCTATGGTTAAGAGGGCCATATCCTGGATAACCCATCTTTTTGACAAGAGTATATCCTCTCCCATAAGGCTTAGGAGAGGGGGAGAAATTTTCATTGTGCTGGTATTTCTCCTCTTTGTACATCCAATCTCGAATAGCTACTTCCTCTTTTTCATCTTGTATTGGTACTGAGGATTCAACAAATGTGTCAAATAGTGTCATCGCTGAAGAAGACAGTTTCATTTCCTGTGAAGGTTTTCCATATGACCGAGGGGAAATTGGCATCTTTGCAAGAGTCAAGTTGATACCCCCCCATGCCAAGGTCTACTGATTTAAATTTGTTTTGACAGTCTGTTAAAGTTTCCTGATAATCCTCTGCATCTCGATTAAGAGGGACATGAACATTAGCTGAGATTGAATTAATTGATAAAGTGTTATCCCCTGGTATGCAAATTTCAACTCCATTGTAGGGGAACTTAACACATTGGTGGTAGGTAGATGGCACTGCCTGCATGTCATGAATCCATGGTCTACCTAGTAAAATATTGTATGCAAGGGGTCCAGTATCAACAATTTGGAACAAGATGTCTTTTTCAACTGGGCCAATCCTGACAGGAAGGACAGCTAACCCCTTGGAACTTCGTTCTGCCTCATCATAGGCCTTTATAGTGATCTTCTTTTGACTGTCGATCACCTCCTCTGAATAGCCCAAGGTTTTTAACAAACTTAATGTACAAATATTTAGCCCAGCACCCCCATCTATCAACACGCGCTTGACACGAGTTTTATGAATCATTACTTCAATGTGAAGGGCGAGATTGTGTGGGTGGCTTAGGGATTTGTCATCATCTTCTGAGAAAGAGAGGTAATGTGGGCTGGAAATGTGGTTAACCATGCCTTGAAATTGGTCTGTATCTATGTCATTAGGGACATTTGCTATGCGCAAAGCATCCTCAAGGATCTGCTTATGTCTAGGGGACAACTCTAGAAGCTCCAGTATTGATATTTGCGCTGGAGTTTTTTGTAGCTGATCTACAAGATTATAGTTTGGTTTGGGAGAAATGGTGGACTTAGTGACATTCTTGGATGCCACTTGCTTGGGTTTATTGGATGGACCTGAATTAGGACCTCTAAGAATGATAGGACCTTGACTCCTAGTAACAGCATTCAGGGCTTGGGAAGATGACCTAGAATGAGGACCTCTCAGCACCACAACAGGTTCTTTGTCAAAGATAGGGGGAGAGTCATAACCATGTGGGTCCTTACTCCTCATCATGTTAACACTTGGCTCCACAACTTCAAGCATGTTTATCACATTTTCTGCCACTGTATACATGTAGTTGATAGCAGCCTTTCCATCCTTTTGTTTAGAGGTTTCCCCCTTGTCATACTTAGGCAATGGTTCTTTAAATGCTTTGTGATCAGCATTGGTATTTAGTCCATCCACCTTAAGTTTTCCACTCTCAATGAGGTCTTGGATAATGTGCTTGAGTTTCCAACAATTTTCAATGGTATGCCCAATGCCATTATGAAATATGCAGAAAGCCTTCTCATCCCACCAATGTGGCTTAATGTTAGGGATGTAATGTTTTGCTGGATCTTGTGGATGCACAAGATTATTGGCAATGAGCGTTTTGAAAACATCCTCGTAAGAATCACCAAGCTTGGCAAATTGACGTTTTTCCTTTTTAGGCTTCTCTTGATACCGTGGCTTGCTCTCTTGTTGAGGAGGTGCATTGAGCTTCATAGCTTGAACTGCACTGGACAAGTGAAGAACGGCTTGATCTTTAGGTTGGGGAGCGTCTACAACTCCGTCATTGACAACTTGTTTGTTTTTGTTCTAGTAGGTGTTCTTCCCTTTATCCTTGTTGTTGTGCTGACCATTGTTCCCATTGTTGCTATGTTTGGTCAAAATGCCTTGTTCTTTGAGAACATCTTCAATTCGACATGCAGTTTCAATCATGGTATCGAAGGAATTGAAGACTATCTTTTTGATCTCATATCTCATTTCAGGCACCAAGTTATTAACAAGGATGTCAATCTTTTCATCCTCATGGATGGTCCTAGGATACTGAGAGCACTTTCTCCTCCACCTTTGCAAGAAGGTAACAAAGGGTTCTCCCTGATTTTGTTTCAAGTTGCATAGGTCCAACATAGTAACTGATCTTGATAGATTGTACGAGAAGTGTTGGACAAATCTATGAACAAGTTCTCTAAAAGTCTTGACAGGGGGAGTGATGTTGGTGAACCATTCCATTGCTTGTCCTTTAAGACTTCTAGGGAACAACCTCATCAAATAGGAATCATCCTGATGGAATTCAAAGCTCATGGTATAGAATTGACGCACATGGTCATGTGGGTCACCACTGCCGTCATATTTATCATATTGTGGGAATTCCACCCTCTTTGGAAAATCTTTCATACTCACACTTTTGTCAAATGGATTAGGACAAATAGAGTCTAGTGAGAATGAGCTCTTAGGTTGCATCATTTTTTCCATCATGTGCTTCATTTGACGGATTTCTTCCTCTTGAGAGGGACTTTGTTTTTGTATCTTGTTGTCTACATCAAAGTCATAAGGGACTCTGGCACCCTTGTTGATTAGACTTTCCAAGAACTTATCTTTGTTTTGTTCCAAATACCTATCTACATACTGTTGGAAAATAGGCTCTTGTTGCATTCGCATAAAGTCTTGAGTATCAAGGTCATAATGTGAGCTACCACCTCCATGTTGGGAACCATGATGTGCATGTTGGGAGTGTGGTCTTGAGTTTCTAGGAGGGGTTTGCCTCCTATAGTGAGCATACTGAGAGGCCCTTCTTCCTCTAGGACTAGGAGATCTAGAAGGGGTTCGTGACCTCCTTCGACTTTGTGGTGTTTTGGAAGGGGTGGAGGGAGAATTATTTCCACTGTTAGCACCCCTGTTGTTGAATTGAGTGTTTAATTGTTGGGCTAACAGCCTATCTTGCTCCTCTTGGAATGCTTTTCTCTCTATGTCCAACAAGGCTCGTTGTTCCTCTTCGAGAAGCCTAAGTTTTTCTTCTTTTGCAGCTCATTCATTTTGTGCAACTTGTTTTTCCTTCTCAATTCTTTTTAGCCTCTCACTTGTATGCCTTGAGGCTGTTCGGAGTGGAGAGTTTGGTCTTGAATGTTTGTACAAATCATTGGTATACGTTGCATTGACATGAGCATCACCAGGTTCATTGTCTTGGTCTTCATGTTGTGACCATTGGTCTGGGTGAGCTCGTCTCTCATGCCTGTCAGCTCGTTGATGTGCATCTAGGTACCTAGTGCTGATGGGGGGTGAACTAGGTTGAGCATCATGAGAGGAATTACCAAACAACATCTTGTCTCTGTGTCTTTCATAGATATCATCAAGGGTTTGATCCATAGCTTCCCTCTCTCGTCGAGTCATGGTATAACTCATATCCATACCTGAGTGTGAAGGTGCTGAGGGGGTACTCAAATCACTAAAATGGCTCTTTGGGTCAAACCAGGTGTCAGACTTACTCCTAGGTGACTGGTCAAATATTGGTTCCTTTTCCTTTCTCTTTTGACGAGTTTGAACTAGGGGTAGTTGGTTGAAGACTATCTGGGGTCGCTTTCCTTGGCTCACTTGATATCTTGTTGTTACTGACATGAAAGGGAGAGTTCAGGAAAATAGACAATTCTAAGAAACGTCAATACCAAACTAGGATAGTGAAAGTTTTCTCTTGTCTGAGAGAGATGGTGAAAAGAAGTATTTGTAAATAGGTGCAAACCAACACTGCCACAGAGGTGCTCAATTCCTTTTGGGTGAATACCCTAGCACGTATGGATCAGGAGGATGACTTTGCACAAAGTGTATTTGAGTTTGATTGTATGAAAATGAGTGGACAAAGAGACTACTAACACTCTCCAAGTGTGTTAGCAAAAGAGTCTAAAAATTTATCTATTTGACAGAAACGATTCCTAACTTGCCAATCTCAAGCAAAATTGCTTATGAGATCAAGGATTACTATCTCAAAAAGGTCAAAGACACAAGGACCCTAAATACAGGACAAGTCAATCTTCTGGCTCAAGGTTGATGTAATGATGGTTTACTTGGAATCGATAAGCAAACTGTTTAATTCTTGCGTTATGGGCAATGTTCTCAAGTCTGGTTTGCTATTTCTCTTCGGCTTGGGTTGCTTGGATGATGGATTGATAGCTCTTGAGGTTTCTTTTGGCAACTTTTTGCTCTTGGTAAACTTTTGATTTGGGTAACTTTGCTTTGGGATGCTTGAGCTGATTGGGCATCACTTGGAAAAGGCTTTGCACCTTAGTAGTCTAAAATTAGAAAACTTGAGTGAAAACAGGCTTCTAGGGCAAGGTAAGTCACTAATTTTATGACCAAATACGTTAAAAAGGCTTATGAAACACCTAAAACTGGGCATGCAACAAAATGATCTCAGGCGATAATATTCAGGCAAGCCGTGCGATGCTTGTTCTGGTGAAGGCAGGCGACACTATTACCAGATTATGTCCGTGGGTTGCAAATTTTGGTGTTTTTGAGTTGTTTTAAGCACATGTGAAGCAAGCAGTAGTCATTAACAGACCTATCAAGGACAAAGAAACTTGATAGTATTAGGGGAGTCTTGTTTGAAGATGTTTTGGACAATGTTTAAGACTAAAAAAAAAATAAGCACATAGTTATCCCTACCAAAGAAAATGGTGAGAAGTCAAAATCTTTGCCCCATTGCTTATGTGCATACGTGCACCTCACACAGCCGTGTCACCCCCTAGAGGGCACCCGTGTTTTTGGTGTTTCCAAGGACTCAATAGTGTACATTCAAAGGTTACCCTTGTAGCAGGGGCCAGTGTCGCAACCGCCTCCAAACGTCCAGGTGTATGCCTATGATGGGAATCTGTGTATGATAAACATACGGAGAGATTCTTCCCCCTCCTTGTGCAAAGATTATGACTCCTTTCGGAGATGAACTGGGTAGGCCACTAACTAAGAGGTTTTTACTTGGCTTTCGTTCACAATAACCTTCAGTGCCTCTGATACAGAGCTGGGGCCTCGCAGCCACACCAACACCTGAAAGTCACACACCCCCGCAAGCAGGGCTCGGAGCGGCGCCGCTCAGTGCAACAAACAGAGCCTTTCCATGATGATAGTCAAAGTCATGAAAAGGAATTTACTATGGTTTTGGAGTCTTTAGACTCAACAAAACTTGCTTTATAATAGTGAGGTGGAATCACCGGCAATAGGTGTGTACTCACTTGGGTCGTTCCTGGAGGTTCAACTTCCGGCAGGCCCTCTAAAGGTGACTCAGGACTTGGCTCAGATTCGGGTTTCTGATTTTCTGATTCTCCTAAAGGGAGAAGAGCATACTTCTCTAGCCCGTTTCTTTACCCAGACACACAAGACAAACTTAATCACCGAGTTAGTTTCACTCCACCAAATCCACACGCTTTTGGGTTTCTGGTTCTCTCTCAAGGAGAGAAGAGCATAATCCCCTAGCGAATAGAAATGCTAAAGATTCGCTAACTTTCTCCGCTTCCCTACGGATTCGTCATATTAGTAAGATCATTAGAATTCTAGGTTCATTCATGGTCATCACCTCCATGTAATGAAGAGCCAAAATTCCTACTCACTATCGAAATCCACAAGAAATTTTAACGGAGCCCTAATTAAACTATGTGAATAAAGCAGGAAAGCAAACACAATGTTTTAATGATCTTCGGCAAACGTCCTGCATTCACACCATTAGTATGTTTTTTTTATATCTTTGTCAAATCGTCCTGCAGAAAACTGTTATGCTGCAGAAAACAAAATTATTTTATGCAACAGAAAATAGAAAACTTGTTAGGAAAATGAAACTGTAAAACAGAAAGCAGGAAATTTTAGTTCACTGCCCCAGAATCTCACGCGAGGAAGTACCTTGAGCGCGCGAGAAAACATAGGGTCCGCGCGAGAAAACAACAGTCCCGCGCGAGGAAACGCCAGTCCCATGCGAGAAAACACACAGTATCGCGCGAGAAAACACAGAACTAGGGGCAAAATTTTGTACAGTCTCGCGCGAAGAAACGCTACAGGAGTAGAATCTCGCGTGGATATCTCTGCACTCTCGCGCGAAAATCTGTACACAGACAGTACGGACTCGCAGAAAAAAAAGATTTTGTTGTTTAGAGAACCTGTAAAAATTTTCCTGAAAACCTGTAAAAAAACAAAAAAAGGCCAAAAAATTTTTTTTTTTCTTTTTTGCAGGCAAAAATGAAACAAAAAATAACGTCCTGTAGAGTATACTAGGACCCTTGAAACCCTTAGCCTCAGAGCAAGATAATTAATGAAAATGAAAGGAAACCCATTTTTAGGGCCCCACGGTGGGCGCCAAAAATGTGTGCACAGATGTGTGATCACACTTCTATGAGTCCTTGTATGCGAGAGTGCTCAACAGTGAGTTCTCACAAAATGACCCATAGCTCTCTATCTGAGAAGAGCATGGTTTGAATGTGGCCCTCAGATCAGCCTATTTTACCCATGCAAATACAACTCAGAATGAGAGATTCGAGTTGATCTAAATGAAACTATTCTAAGCGATTTGCCATGCAAACTAAGCTAAACTAATTTATTGAAAATGAAATTAAGCTATATGTAATGGATTTAAACTAAAATGATTTGCAATTAATCTAAAATGTGAATGTGCAAGTTGAAATGCTAAATGATTACAAGCTATGAAATTCTGCAGCATAAGTTCGATATCAAAATTCGGGATGATTGAATGAGCATGAGAGGTCTCCTTTTATAGGAAAAGTTGGATTCGAATGTGAAAGTAGAAGCAATGTGGGATAAATGAAAAAGAGGAAACAATCATCATTTTAGAAGGTTTGTAATAAAATGGAATTACATTTTATTTTCTTTTATTTTTATTCAATTTGTTTCCTTTTTCATCACAGGAGATCTTTTGAGAGAATATTTCATTTATTTAATTTTAAAGAATAATATCTCTTTTAATTAAATAAGGTAATATTATATAATTTAGAAATGAATATTAATTCAATAAAATAAAACCATTTAATTAAAAGAGGATTTTAATTAAATAACATTATTTCATTCAAAGAATATTAATTTCAATTAAATAATATTATTTTATTTATTAAAAAGGGATATATTTCTTTTAATTAAAAATTGATGGGATATTCAAACTTTAGGGAAAATTGAAATATTTATGATTTGATCAATAAATTTGATTTGAATGTATGACAAATATTGATTCAAGAATTGATATTGATAGATTAAATAAATGGGGCCAAAGTCTAGGCGACCATTTTATGGTGCATACAGGAGAGGTATCCAAAAAAAAAAACATCAAGAAGACCTTCCATGCTCCAAATCCAAAATGGCTCCCTCAAAGGTCTATCCAAATTCTACAAAAAGAAACATATAAAACTAACCGTGGAGAGAGCTCACCTCCCATCCTAGGTCTCAATGAGACCACCCCCATGCTAGGAGAACGGGTAGCAAACAGGTGACATCCACACCATTCAAACAATATAATAGACAAAAAAATAAACCTATCCAAGTCTTACACAATGGGACTCACCTTGAACCCATAATAAGGGGTGAAGTTGGACTTCCGTGTAGGAGAATGCCAAATAAAATAGACAATAACCATGCCTTTCCAAGGACATAATCCACATACATTTTTCCATGCATTCTTATCCTTAACTCCCCCAAAATCAAGATCAATAACAATGGCATGCAAGGGCCCATACACCTTACATTTTTTCCCTTTTCTCTCCATGAGAAGAGATTCTACACTTTCATGGAGTCCAACTACCCCTTCCCCCATACATGGCCACTTCTTCCCTATCCAAGGGTGAGTAATGCCATTACACCCTTCACAAAACTCCCTCATTCAAACAAAGATAAACATAATAAGCATGAAATCAAACCCAAAATCCCTTTCCATTAGATCACAACAACACAAATACATAGATCACATATGGAAGAGAATGAAATACATATAAATCTATTTGCAATAAAAAAAGAGCTTTCATGGCAATGAAGACCAACCTTCACAATGTGTTATGGTAAAATGATTTTCGAGAAGAGCCCAATCTTTTTTTTCTTTTTTCAATCCAAAACCCTAATATATCTAAAAGTAGAGAGTGGGTGAACACCCACTAACTCTACAAAGGGCATGTAAAAAGGCCTACAAATCCCACCCACCCACCAACATTAAATTAAAAATTGACTCCTAAGTCCTTTGGCTTTTCCTTGTCCCATATCATAAATGCAAGATTGGAAAGGAGTGTGGGTTTGGGTAAAAGGTCAAGACTCACTCTATTTTCGTAACATGTGGGAAATGGGTCATAAAAAGGGTCACCGAGGCCACTAGGGGGTTCTAGATGTGTTAGAAATCTTCCTAACCCATACCCCTATCACTAAGGTACTTGGATTTTGCTAAAATTGATCCTTAGGAC